>JBCEWB010080189.1:0-12884 GCA_039654565.1 Peronia peronii | reverse complement strand
ACTCACTCACTCACTCACTCACTCACTCACTCACTCACTCACTCACTCACTCACTCACTCACTCACTCACTCTCACACACAAAAAAAAACTTGCAGTAAATTATAGGATAACTTAATCGTAAGTTCACAGTAAATGGCTATAAATTTACAGACAATTTTTACAGTGTACAGTGGAGAAACATTTACAAATCGAAGTGGCTAGCCGGACATTAACAACACCTGTCGTTTGGGATTATAGTATTACAATATTAATTTTTACCAAGAGCTGACAGTCGTCCGTGGCCGAATGGACAAATGACCAGACTGACATTCCGATGCGATGAACCTAGGTTCAAACTTCAGCCATGACATTTTTTTTTGTAATAAACATTTAATGTGTGTGTATTTGATATAGTTTTTGTGTTTATATGTACAATTTTTGAGGGATTAATGGAAGGAAATGCTTTTGCTACACATCTTGCGTACGTCATCTACTGAGAGTGAAGGGTTCATCTCCAACTCCAACGGGTCCACATCTGTAGATTTGTATACTTTACTTTTCTGTTCCTTGTAACGTGTGTGTGTTTGTGTCTTGTTTGGACAGAACATTTGTATTTTTCTGTCTTTTTTTTTTGAGGGTGTAGTTGAAGGAGATGTAGCCTACTGTCATGTAGAATGGAGTGATCTGGATCTAGATCTAGACCTCATTCAGTGTTTCAAATATAAAAAAAAAAAAGAAAAAAGATCGTCAAGCTTGATGATAAAACTAGACATCATTTACTGATTAGCATATTTTTAGCTAAAAATGTTTAAAGCTGCACTCATATGCCTCCCACCCCCTCCCAAAGGAACATGACGGGGACATAGAACTTCACGGCTACATGACAATGACACGGACTGAATAAGTCCGGCTAGACTTCGAGACTATACGGGCTTAAGTCCGGCTAGCCATGGCCTTTACAAATCATCAAATACAAACAAATTGAAGGGGGTGGGGGGAAGGGGGGGGGAGGGGAGAATCACAGTCAGGTCTCTACCTTTCTTTTCCTCTTTCGACAGACCCCTTTCTCAAAGGACATCTGAATCCGGCTATCCAAAAACACTTTATTAATCTCATTGATTCATCGCATTTTTTGAATAAACGCTTTTTTTTTTTACATTTACTTCCGACCAAGAACATGGACTTAGATCTATAATTAAAACGTTATATTATTATTTTACCATACATTTTGTCATTGATAGTACGGCGCTCTTTACCTCACAACAATACGTGTTATTTACGTGACTCCCTAACAGCATAGCAAATAGAAAGAAAGTCCAGTGATCGAATTAAAAAAAACAGAGTCAAACCTGAGGTTGTATTTCATGCAGACGACATTTTAGTCTTACAATAAGGCAGAACTTTGATTCCATCCAACTCCACCAATCTCCATTCACTCTCTGTTTCTTTGTTGTTGTTGTTGTTGTTGTTTTTTTCAAAATACAGGCCATGACCTCCGCAGCAGAAAGTGATGACGTCATACATCAAAAAACAACAACCACAATATTAAAATGGGGCGAAATAAAAGCAAAGAGTGCGAACATTGGAAACTGCTACTTGTACCTGGCTGCGCAATACGCTTTCCAGAGCATTGTAAATGATTTCAGTTTAAATTTGGCACCTTTTAAATGTATTTTTGCTAGCTCTAAAGAAATTTTGAAAATACTGAGACATTTTAGAAGTATTTGAAAAGATTTGCTCCTGCTAAGGTTGGTGGAAACAACTTAAGAATTATACAATGTTTGGCATGAACTGATCTTCCACGGCTGAGTGATTCTAGAATAACGTATTAGCTGCGTTTGATTCCGGTCGAATTTCGGTGTAAAGTTCTCCTTCGCTAAAGGCATCTTACCGCTACAAGCTCGCCGTGCCGATTTGAATGCCATGATGGGAATCCACTACATCAAACACTTGATTTTTGCTCGCCTATTTCAAGATATAAATAGATTTCTGCAATACATACACAAACACACACGTGCAAATTTGTCCCAAGCTGTAATACCCATGTCTGTACTATACAAAAAAAATCTCAATCCAAAACGTACAAGCATTTCAGATTTGGATTGCACAGTAACACTCATGCGTAAGCCTGTGTACGCGAATTCTCAGTAAGGGCAATAAATTAATTTCTTTTTTTCTTTTCACCCGTCTTTCGATCATAAATATGTGTAAGATTAATTAAGGGGGAGGGGGGGGGGGGGGGGGACTCCTGGAGTCTTCACTTTGGGGTCAAAATGTCGATTTTCGGTTTTTCTTTTTGTTGTTTTTGTTTTGTGTGTGTGTGTGTGTGTTTTTACAAAGAGTTATTTTTTGCATCAGAATACATGTATAGGTCCAGAATGTTCCTATGGTTAAAAAATAATTTATTGCAGACTTTTTTTTTTATGGATGGGGGGTCAAAATTCAACAAAATTCCCCATTAATTTGGGGAAGAGACCGCATTGCCAACCCTTGTATTCTGCCCCTATTGACAACAACAATATGCTGGATTAAAAATGATCTTGTAAGGGTTTCTACTGTTAAAAGAAATCATTGGACTTTTGTTGGGGAGCTTACTCATTCAGATTCACTGAAGTGAAAGAAAGAAAGTGCCTCTACATGAGTATATTAGATTATCAGATAATAAAATTAATATAGGCGCCATGACCAATCTGAGGCCCAAGAACAAGTCCCCACAAGGCAATAGAGAGAGAGAGAGGCTTCATATTCATGACCTACGATTACTTCGATGTCTTCAATGCCAAATTGTAGAGTTTTGTGCATACTGAACATTTTTCACACGCGCGAGTTTACTATTCAGTTACTATCGACTTTTTAGAATAACATAACACATAGTAAGTTTTTTTTCGACTTTATGTGTAGAAACACAAGTTGCATATGGATAGAATCAGTAGTTTTCGAGTGAGAGAAGAAAAAGGACAGAGTTGTTCTCAATTCACATTTTAAGGTGAAAAGGGGAGTGGGGATGGGGGGGGGGATGAGGGGTGGTATATCTTTTACTGCATGTTATTGTTGTTATTGTTTTTATCGTGATGTTTTTATTGTCAGATCACCAGGTGACACTTATCTGTGACAGAAAACCTCTTGAAATAGAATCCTTTTCTCACCCGCCATCTGACTGGCTCAGTCGTCTCTCTGTCCGTTCAGATATCTATCACATGGTCTGTAGATATTAAATCTTCTCTCTGTCTGTCTGCATGAATATTTTGTCTTGTATTTTATATTACATCGAAGGAAATTAATGTTTCTATGTTTCCAGTGGAAGATTCTGTCACATTGTGTAGATGCATTTCATGTCCAACTGTCCGCCTTTATGAATTGTTTGTTATAGTTTTCCTTTTGCAGGGAACAAAGACTGTTCAAAATGCAGATTAAAAAACATGTAAGAACAACACTTTAAAAAACGAAATAAGGGGGCAGGGAAGATTTTCATGTGAAAAGATCAAAGCAGCATCATGATATGAGAGATAATGTGTTCACTCCATCTGAAGCACTTGAAGTGTCCATTACCTAACTACGTTCCATGTTTGTACTTTCTTTATCATGTTAGTGTCTGTTGAATTAAATACTGCGATATTATGAAGGATTTGTTTCTCTTATTTTGTATTCATTTGTTTGTTCTGTTCCTGCCTTTCTGTTTCTGTCTCTCTCTTTCTCTCTCTCTTTTCTCTCTATATGTCAAGTCTGGGGCAGACATCAACGATCATGGCAAACCAATCCTCTGTTTTCAGTCCTCATTATCAGCTCAGTGTTATGAGATTGCCTTATTGATAGGGCAACAACTTTTATGATGACATTCATCTGCTCCCTTGTCCCATCCCATAATTTCTCCATTTAAATTTCACAAGACATAATAGTAAAACAAGAACTATAAAAACTCGAGACTGGTTAAAACAGAGATTGTTTTTGACCAGCCCCTATTACTTCCCTTTGCCAGACATGAAAGTTCATGAACATCTGGTGCAAAGAAATGAAACAAAAAAATCAACAATTTTTTCTTGTCATTTGAAAGACTGGCCACCGAGAAAATTGATATAATTATTCCGATTAGAAGAATAATGTTTTCTTTACATTATGGATTTTTTAATTTTTTTTTTTTTTTTTTTTTTGTAAAGTACGTTTAAAGTAAAGAGCTCAAAGGTGATTTTTCTTTCTTTTTTCTATTATGTTTGTTCAATCAACAGGCTTTGTGTATGTCAAAGGGAGAGTAATAGGGCTGGTCAAAAATAATCCCCGTTTAAAACAATTTCAGGGGTTATATTCCTTGCCTTTTGACACAACTATTACATAAGAACACGGGTCCAATAATCAACAAAGGTGCATTGTGTAAGCTATTTTAATTGTTATTATACTCCACAGCACTCTATCAATGATTTCGAAGTGTTTGAGTTATTGTTGAAAACGACACACGCCATACTAGGTTGAAGACATTGTTTTTCTATTTCCCCAAAATTTCATTGAACAATTAATCCTGGAAATAACATGTGGTAAAAGATATCCTCTCTTAAAATACACTTCGGCTACTTAGGGCATAATACCAAGAATGTCCAGTCTATAGATTTTTTTTTCACTATGCCCTAAAATCAGAAGAATTAATTTGTCCACCATTATAATTTCAGAAATAAATGAAATAATACTATTACAGTGCACAATTATGTCCAATTCATGATAATAGTGTTAAAAAAGCAAATTCTTAAAATTCCCCCGTATTGTTCGTAAGCTGCATGAAATGGAGAAATAAGATTGGAATCCCTGTGAAATCAGAGGATATCAGCTGATACTGACGGAAACTGGGTCAAGTTCATTTACAATTCTGTTCGTCTGAGTTGTCTCTGCCGTCGTTCTTTCCATCACAAACAGCAGTCAAAGGTATACATTTCTTGATACTTTTACACATGCGGCGTTCTTTCCTGCATGGTCTCCTACCTGAAATATCAAAAAAAAAAGTAGCAATTCAAATTCACTAGAGTTTAACCCTCAGAATACTAAGATTGCAGTCTATCTCTGTAATGCTTGATTTAGAATATGTCTTTGTAGATATGCTAGCGTGTATGATTGCCTTAGAAACGGCCGCCATCCTGGATTTTGCTCTATTTTTCAAAATCAATCTCTCCGTTATTACCATGCTAAATCGTTCCAAACTTTGCATGCCATTTTTAACATATAATATCTAAATAAAATATAGGAGGGAATTTGAGTATTTTTGATGTTTTTTTTTATGCATTTTTTGAAAATGTCATATTTGTAAAGTTCGGGTTAGGGTTAGGATTAGGGTTATGGTTGGGGTTGAGGTTAAAGTTAGGGTTGTACATTTGTGCAAAATTGGCATTTTTACTCATTATTTTAAAAAAAATTGCTTTATCTCGAAAAGTAAAACAGATGCAACAAAAAAGCCTCTGTCATTATTTTATTATGCCAAGGAAAGTATCTGGGTCAAATATGATGAAAATAGTTTTTAAACATTGATAAGTTTTGAGGGAGATAGAAAAAATAAGGCAAAACAAAACAAAACAAAACAAAGTCTCGAGAAAAACGCAAAGAAAAACGAGATCTTCTGGCTATAATACACATTGAAAAATATTCTATGTGCACAAAACTCTACAATTTGGCTGACAGGACAACGAAATAACCATAGGCCATGAAATATGAAACCCTCTCTCTCTAATGTCTCCTAGATGGCTTGTTCTTGGCTCTCAAATGTGAAATGGGCGCCTTTATTTACTATTTCGTAGGCTAAGTATACTTTTTTGTAGAGACATTTTTTTCTTTCACCTCACTGAATCTGAAAGAGTAAGTTTCTCGACCAAAGTCCTGTGATTTTTTTTCTTTCAGTAGAAATCGTCACAAGATTCATGCTGAGTTTGTCAGTTGCTGTTATCAATAAGGGCAGAATCACGAACTGGCAATACCATCTCTTCCCCAGTTTGAGAAGGAGTTTTGCTGAATTTTGACTATCCCCATATATATAAAAAAAATCTGCAATAAATACCATTTTAGTCATAGGGACATTCTGGACCTATAATCTTTACAGAATTGATTCCTTATTGACAATTTGACCAAAAAATCGACCAAGCCATGTGCCGCGCCCCCCCCCCCTCCCCCCCCCTCCCCCACACCTTGCAATTTAATTAAATCAATGATCAACGCCTATAAGTGTGGAAAAATCATGGACAACGTGACGATACTGGATGCGTTAGACTGATCTTGTCGTAGATTCGATGACGTAATAAATCCGGATGGACAAAAAGATAAGCCCAACTTAAGTACGGCTAGACACTTCAGTTCACTTATCTGTGCTAGCCGTCAATGGTAACTGAAATCTCGCCTTTGTGAACAACCAGAATGTGTGCAATGGATCTACAATCAAAGCCTTCAAAAATAGATAGCCCTGGCCCTAGGCACACATAATATAGGTCAGCCAGCCGACCGCTGCGTCCGGCAGATTGAAGGCCCAGCTCGGTGGGCTCACTGCATAGTACGAATGGTAATATCCATCGGTTTGAGAGAACAAGAACACTCTATAGTCTATGTTTCGTGCATGTTGGTTGTTTATTCTTCTATTTTTGTCATGAAATCTTCATTAAAACATTTTTTTCATTGCACATATGCTGCAACAAATGTAACATCTATGAAGGAATCAGTATGTTGGCTGACAGAAGACAGATGATAATTTTCGTTTTCATGATTACCATATATCTCTTATTTCCATATAAGAGACAAAGCAGGTGACCGTTCAGAAAGAAAAAATGCAGGAGAATGCACACTGGAAATATTAAGAGCATTTAATTGATTCGTTATTGCTTCAAACAGGCTTACAATAGTAACTGCATCTGAATAGGAGACATTGCCATCAATAATTCAGCTAATGAAAATATTGAAAGGATGAACCTGGAGTCAGATTTATCTTTGATAGCTTAATCGTTGACTTTGACACGTGAAAATTTCAGTTCATCGAGGGAGATGTAATCCGTAGTTTGTTAGATCCGGGATTTGTTGAGGTCAGCTTTGCCATTTTCCTGCGCTGTTGTTGACCAGTGCTGTCCATATGCTCTTGATAGCAAAACCTTTTCAAATAATGTTCACAATCCTGCATAGTGAAGCGTAATACATCAACATCCAGGTAAATTAAAGCAAGAAATTCAGTGTAAATGTTGTTTTCTACAACTAGGCCCTTTGGTGCCTGTAAAAAATGAGTAGGTATAGATCTATATTAACATATTAGTAGCTGAAACAAGTCTTTTAATGGGTAACTCAAACTACCACGATCCTGCGAACTAGTGAATGCTGACACCTCCGGTGGTACATAAGCTGCATCTCCTGTCATTTTTTCATGCTTTGAAGTAAGTGTCCTCCAATGGAAAAGAGAGCCATCCTTTCATCAGATATCAGTCTGGTTGCCATGTCTGGAATATCATTCAGAAGGAGAATTTCTTCATCAGTCAATGCCTTATCGCAGAGATTGCATTAGTCAATGTCTGGTTCATTGTCTAACATCAGCTTCTATCGATGGCATGAGAGTGAGCAACATCTCGGACTGTGATGTGGTACTTGCTCTCGGCAGACATGCGAAATAGGCAAAATGCTTCTCAATATCATCTTGCTGGAAGAAGCCAAATGCCGCATACTGATGACGAACATCTGTGTCAGTTGTCAGCAAGAAGTGACAAAGGTATATAAAATATTTACAGGTCCAGAAGAGGGCATCTGCTGTGTCTTTAGTCAGTGATTTAACCCTGGGGTTGGTAGATCGTTTTATCTGCAAGGCCCGATCAGCTCAAAACTGCAGGATTTCCAGTTAATAGTTTCCTTCGACCGAATCATCAACATCGCGTCTATCGTGATTTTTAAACCGAGCAGATCTAGAATCTCCATTGTAATTGGAGTCTTGGTGTTGAAAATCTTCAATAGACTTAGCACTTCTTCAATGAATGAGGCTGTATATTTTTCCATGACGATACTGAGAAAGAAGATGATTTGAGAGCAGATATTGTTCTTTCACAGATAACATTCAAAACGAGAGAAACTGTCTGTTTTTCGATGTTGCTAGGGTCAACAGAAGATTTTGTTAAAGATGATAGCTTAATGAGAGTTCTGGTTTCATGGCGAAAGGACGTTGCCGTCCCAGAACACTTCAAAATATAATGAGAATCGGAGTAGTAGTCCATTCCTGTGACGACTTACTAAAAAGAGTCTTCTCTTCATCTGCGGCAAGCAGTCCTACTTTACTGAGCTTTGTTGATAACATGTCATGAAATGTTTCTGGCTTATACGAATCGAGTTCTCGAAATTGGAACATGTCATCAATATTTATTGCACGAGCTGCTTGTGTAGACATTTTGGTGGGTCGAGGTTTACTCTTTGATGTGCTAGGCACACATGAAGGTGGCACACTGGCAAAAATTGAGGGGGAGGGGGATTTGCTGGATCATATCTCCCTGCTAGTCGAACGACTGGAGCATCCTTTGGCCAATGCAATGCACAAATTCCCATGTAATCTGTTACTTCTTCAACTTTCAGTTTATTAGGTAAGCAAGCGATCCAGGCACGGCGTTTCTCTTCATCTTTTGGGAATTTATATACTGGAATTTTCTGTTCAATGGACTGATTCCTGTATCCTGTGCTGCAACCGAAAACAAAACACTTCCGCACCATATTTATAATCACATTGATTACACCAAATATTGTTTTGTAATAATATCCAAAAGTGGAACCGTAGTTGACACCGTAGTGAAAAGTACAGAAATAATATCAACCTTCCTAATAAACACATCAGATAAGCACAAAAACACAAATGCGACTGCACGCTCTGAATGCGAACATTTCGAATGAGTCGCGTACAGCAAGTGTTGAATTGTGCATGGATAGGAAGTTCGAATACGACAAAGAGGACATTCAGTGATATCGACGCATATTTTTAACATTGCTGGAAACGGAGTATCGCATTTGTTATATTGTCATTCCAGTGTCGACTTCAATACCAGCACACACGGACAGTGCATCTCTTGCATTCGCTTAGCCCTAGCCCGTTGGTGACTCGTAAATAATGTTTTATTCTCTCCCTTCCCCTCCTCTCTCTCTCTCTCTCGCTCTCTCTCTCTCATCTATGGAAAACAGATTTTCTTATTTAATTTTTCTCTATTGTAAAGATTTCATCGAATTGTTTGAGTGCATGTTGAATGCCAGCATTGTCCGCTGTTATAGCCTTTTGCAACTGCCATAATCTCACTATAACAGGCAATTTCATCTTTTACTGCACAATAAAATCACACCGCAACTGAACGATCGATGGGTTCAACGAAGGAAATTCCTGTGGCCGAGGAGTCAGACATCTACCTCTCTAAGGCAGTGTAAAAAATCTTGAGGGTTGGGATACTACCGTAAAATAAAAATGAATAGAACCTGTTTGGTTTAATTCTTTTTAATGACTCAACGGTCCAGTGACTTCTTGAATAGCCTTCTCACATACATAAGAGTAATTATATTTATGAAGTCTCGTGTGTTAAGCTATGCATGATATAAAAGCCCATGGCAGTTAAATATGGAATGAACATTGAGGCGCCATTACCTCAGCAAAATTTCCAAACTAAAAATTTCTATACATACACACACACACACACATGCACATACACACATGCACAGACGCACACACACACACACACACGCGCACACACGCACATATACATATACCTACATATAGACAGAGAAACAAATAGGGGAACACACAGACTGTACTTGAAGAAAAAAAAAAGTCGAACAACAACTTTACAGTGATCAATGATTTTTATTTTAAAACTATTCTTTCAAGAAATGACTTTTAAAAACAGCGGGAGTTCACATTTATAATATATAGTTCTACATACATCTATGTCAACTGAGAATCCAAAAATTGATTAAATTCAGTTCGGAAGATTCAACAAATCAAACTTACTGTGATATACCAGCAGAGACATAAATTAAAACCGCATTATTAAAATTTTCTTCATATTAAAAAAAAAAAAACAACAAGAACAACACAATACAACATTATCAATAATTAAGAACTATATTGGATTTTTTTTTTTTTAAATTATCATTATATGAAACTATACTTCTAAAAAAGACACCAAAAAAAATATGGATGTAATAGTTAAATTAGAAAATGAAATTCTTATAGAGAAACTCTCATCGAAACCAATTTTACAGTTTTAATGACCCACACTCATTACAAATTTGTTCGTTACTGAGATGTTGCATGTGTTCACGGAGTCAATGAATTCCTCCCATAAACTCTCTAAAAATTATTTTGAAAGGAGATAATTCAAAGTAGTTCAATGCTGTGTTTACTGTAAATATTCAGAGAGTGAAAAGGGAAAATGAATGATGCACATAGACACTCTTATAAAACCGATTAATTTTGATGGGTCACAATGATGAAAAATTTATTCATGACTAACCTTGTTGTATTTGCCGCATGTGTCCACGGATTTCAGAGTGGAAATTAATTCTTTACCTGTAAACTCTTATGACACTTAAATTATCTGGATGGTTCATAATTATAAGAAATGTGTCCATTACCATATATCTCCTGTATTTACGAGCACGGATAAAAAACTCCATTCATAGGTGCCCTTATGAAGCTAATTTATTTTGAATGGCTATGAAAAAAAGACGTTTTTTTCTTTACTATGCTCTCGCACTTGAAGAGGTCATTAATTCCTTACACTTTTCACATATTAAAAATATTATAAAATAAGCACTCGTAACAAGTTTCTCCATGACGATGTTTACTGTAGGTATAAAAAAAGTAAGAGGGGGCAGGGAGAAAATCTATGGACAAACACGTCCCATTGCAAATACTTGGAAATGTGAGACATACAGTTAAGTAACCAACTCACACATTCTGGGCGCAAGGCAGGGCTGATCTTCCTGCACATCAACTCTGTAACTTGATTAAAGAGGTAACAACTTTCAGGACAAGATATCAGAGAGAAGCGTCTGTTGCAATCAGTGGATCTGAGCATATCATTTTACATATCCTTAACAATTATACCTGAGCTTATCCTATATTTGTCCGTAACAATTGAATTTAATCTATCCTGATTACTTTGTAGAATGTCCAACCATCATCTTGGTATGATTTCATCAGTAAGATATTTACAAGCATTAATTAATTGTACTATAAAAGTTTGTTTTCTTTCCCTATAATATTCCAGCTCAGTGAACACAACTATACTGGTTATTACAGCCTTATCTGATGACAGGGGAAAAACTTTTTGAGAAAGAAGTCAGTAATATTGATGATTATTCCACCTTTTGCCTGGGAGATGAAAGTCTAAATAACATATGTTCAAATCTTAATCGTTCACAACGGTTGGGATTCAATAGTTTAAGTGGCAATAAAACATTAAAAGACTGCGGAGCTCACACCAGTATAATCTTTATGTATCTTTGATATACTATAGGAGAAAGTTAAACCTTACGTTCTGTATACGTCTTTCAACCTCCTGGTGGAGGTTATCTCGGAAAAGTTAAACGTGTTATCTTCTTACCCTTTTAATAGTACCTCGACATTTCTCCGTCAACGGAACCATCGCTTGGTTTATTTTTATGTGCAATAAGATAGTTGTTAATTGAATGTTAAAATGGTAGTTTTATGCGTAACATGGAGCCACAATCTCGGGTAATGATTCACGAAGACGGAATAATGCCTTTTACGACGAGTAGACCTATAGCATATAAGATAGTACTGCTAAGTCAGCAATTTTTCACAGAAGCTGAATACTTGGTCTACACTTTATTTAAACGTTGTCAACAACGGACTTAACATCTCCGCGATGATTTCCTTTGTTCCTGTAACATGTTTTGGGGAGAAGTTTCAACACTAACATCGAGAAACCTCATCCCTACTGTAATGTTATATGGACCACAAATATAAGATGAAATAAAGAAACAATGACACAGAAATTCCAGGATATCTCATGACAAAATGTTCCATAGTGTGACCTATAACAGGTCTTCTGATTTGATATGTGCAACTATAAGCAGGAAGTTGGGTTACTCTTTATAATTATTTATATGACAAGATCAGCAACCAATGGGCACTTATTCAAATAATCATTGGTTTCACTGGGGATATGTACAGAAGGAGTGAAATGACCTGATCTACTTCACTGCTATACTTGACGCCATCATCAACGATTCAATTTGCTGATCTAAAGGTGAAACTCAATTGAAGGCTGGCTCTGTCTCACAGATATAATTGTAAATGTAAGAGCATTTATCGTCGTTCATGAGCTTGGCAATTCGCCCGAATCTCATGCAATCTTCATCACCGTAGTTGTCAGGCTGACCTATAGATACAAACACAACAGAATTTAACATTTCTGTGTGTATGTGTATGTATGTCAATGTGTGTGTGTTGTAGATGTGTGTATAAAATGAACTAAGTGAAAGATAACATTTGCATCTATATGAAATATTCATTCAGGACAGCATTTTTGTAATGCATGGTTAGGTTTTAAGATGAAACCCGGTCGATTAATGATGCCTCTATCTCAGAAATACATAAAAAATAATAGTGCAGGATGGATAGCTGTCCTGAGGATGGAAATGCAGAGATTCTGCATTGTGTGGAACTAAGGCCTAATCCATTAATGCAAACATAACATATTTCACACTTCATAGCCAGACAGACAGAAAAAAAAAAAGATCTGAAGACTGACAAAGACAGAGAAAGAGAGAAATGGCTAAAAATCTAATACAAACGGACAGATCGACAGACAGATAGATGGACAGATCGATATATATATATATATAGATATAGATATAGATAGATAGATAGATAGATAGATAGATAGATAGATAGATAGATAGATAGATAGATAGA
>JBCEWB010080178.1:0-12884 GCA_039654565.1 Peronia peronii | reverse complement strand
ATACAAAGCATATGGCCCAAGCACTGTGTAAATCGGCCATAGGGTTTGGTCTTACGTAACTAGTGCTCACGTGTGTGCTAGTTGCAAACTCACGTACACAGCAAATCAGATTTCTAGGACAGCCGCTATAATTCTGTATTTCCGTAGAAATTTTTCCACTACACCGCACGACTATCGGGCAGCGCTAAATGCAACAGCTGCCTTCCACAAAAACTTCTATAAAATCAAAGGGTTTTAGCCAATTTCCATAATCGTTTTTGCAATGAAAAGACAGATGAATGTGGCCTTTTTCTAAACAGTGTTTTGTTGTAATATTACTCTTATATTTTCACAAACGTATGGGAAAGGTAAGAAAAAAAAATGAATGGAATCCTATATCAAAATCGTCGATCTCATTCCACATATCATCCTACAAATCTAAAAATCTGTATACAAATATTTCATGAGTGTGCAGCAAAAATGTGATTTTCCATTTTGTTGCTAATCATGTCATTACAATCAGCTGTCCGTCACCTTCAGTGGAGACAGTCTATAAAACAAAGCCACGAAAGGTTGCAAGTCACACTTTAGCACTTGGATCCTTGCTTTCGTGAGTTTGTATTTCTGTAATTGATGTAAATGATATTGCAAAAAAAAAAAAAAAAAAAGAAAAGAAAAGAAAAGAAAATAATGTCGTAGATGGCAAAAATGGCGCAGATTGATGTCATTGCTTGAGTTGTTAGGAGCGGCAGACCGGTGATAAAGAGATCTGGTCGCTTTGCAGCAGAAATCTAGTATCACGCTATTTAACACACTAAAACCGATATGGTAAAAATGCAACACCAGCAACATTACTAACATGCCAAAATAAAACAACAAAACAAGAAGAGCAACAACAACAACAACAACAACAACAACAACAACAACAACAAAAACAACAACAACAACAAGAGCAACAACAACAACAACAAGAGCAACAACAACAACAAGTTAACAACAAGATAAAAAATAACAAAAACAAAAACAAACACCCCCACCCCCTTTTCACCATCCCAACGAACATATCAATCTCTTGGTTAGAATCAGCACTTATGTTTGGATTTTACAAAAGTTTGCATCATTCTGAAATTTCACGAATTCGTGTTTTGAGCCAAGTTGTGCAACGCTCGAAAATGGCATTTACTCTTGTTGTCCTTACTGGTATTCTTGAGTTTCCAGATTTGAAAAAAGCTGTGCTAATAAATAAGAGTAATGCCATTTTTCAAAAAAAAGATTTTTTAGTCGTCATAGATATGGACCATGTCTCAATGATTTTTTAATATTAAATTCCATTTTATGTGGCGACATAAAATAAATAAATAAATGATTTTTAGTGGGGTAAATTTGGCCACTCAGTGTTTGATAACAGTGATGTATACCTGGCAAAATGTTAAAATATACTGTACATCCGAACATTTGTAATGCCGGGCTGTGTCGCTATTTAAAGTTTGAGAAACGTTGTGCCTAGCAAGAATAGTGCACAATATACTAAAACAACCATCCTTTGTATCACTGGGATATGCCCGGTATTCGAAAGTTTGAGAAAAATTGTGCCAGCAATAATCGTGCACAGTATACCAAACATTATTACTTTGTATTACTGGGCTATGTCCGGTATTCAAAGTTTGAGAAAAATTGTGCTTAGCAATAATCGTGCACAATATACTAAAACATCCATCTTTTGTATTACTGGGCTATGTCCGGTATTCAAAGTTTGAGAAAACTTGTACCTAGCAATAATCGTGCACAGTATGCTAAAACACTATTACTTTATATTACTGGGCTATGTCCGGTATTCAAAGTTTGAGAAAACTTGTGCCTAGCAATAATCGTGCACAATATGCCAAAACATTATTACTTTGTATTACTGGGCTATGTCCGGTATTCAAAGTTTGCGAAAAATTGTGCTTAGCAATAATGGTGCACAATATACTAAAACATCCATCTTTTGTATTACTGGGCTATGTCCGGTATTCAAAGTTTGAGAAAAATTGTGCCTAGCAATAATCGTGCACAGTATGCTAAAACACTATTACTTTATATTACTGGGATATGTCCGGTATTCAAAATTAGAGAAAAATTGTGCCTAGCAATAATCGTGCACAATATGCTAAAACATTATTGCTTTGTATTATTGTCCGGTATTCAAAGTTTGAGAAAATTTGTGTCTAGAAAGAAGCGTGCACAATTTCTAAAACATCCTAACTTTGTATTGTTGCCCTGTGTCCGGTATTCAAAGTTTGAGAAAAGTTGTGTCCATCAAGAATAGTGCAAAATATGCTAAAACATCAATATTTTGTATTACTGTCTGGTATTCAAAGTTAGGGAAACGTTGTGCCTAGAAAGAATTGTGCACAATATACTAAAACATCCATACTTTGTATTGCTGGGCTATATCCGGTATTCAAAGTTCGAGAAAAGTTGTGCCTTGCAAAAATCGTGCACACTATGTTATAAATAATATAAATCCTTACTTAGTGCTATTGAGCTGACCCCCACATTCAAAATTTGAAAAAATCTGACATTCATTCTGAGAATATTTTTCGTGAAACAAAAATGGTGCACAATATATTCCATTTTTGTACGTCCCGACTTTCCATTGTTGGGCTGTACTCGGGGTTTAAAGCTGGAAAGAAGTTCTGCCATGCACGAATCGTGTACAGTGTGCTAAACATTCGCACTTTGTACTGCTGGTTTGCCAGCCATTTCAAGTTTGAGAAAGGTTGCGCCTAGCAAGAATGGTGCACAGTATATCCTATTTGTAATAGAAATCTTTACTTTGTATAGTTGAGCTCTGCTCAGCATTCAGAGTAAGAGAAAAAATTGTGTCTGGAACCTTGCACAAGACACTCCATGACATCATTACTTTGGAATTCAGAATTTGAGAAGAAAAAAAAAATAGCGGAAATCACAAATAATTTGAAAATGCATTGCTTTGCCAAGCATTCATAGGCAAATAGCAGCAAGATTGCCCGAACCTATGCTCATCAATCGAAGCAATTTTTTCCTACTACTCTGTCTTCCCTGTGGAAGAATTCTTTAGCAGTTAAGTAGTTTTGTTGTTTTTCATCATTTAGCTATAAAATTCTGGAAAATCACAACGAAAATTTAATATATACTTTCTAAAACAAGAAACAGTTCGCAGGATCGTCAAGTTTTATAATATGTGAAGCAAACGAAAATGGTGAAGCAGTGGAAAATAATGGAATTAACGTTAAATAGCTCAGTAAACAGATGAAAATAGATCAACGAAATTGTTCGATTAAAAGTCTGTAAATACTTTACTGTCAAAGTGATGTCTGGTCAGTCTTCCTTCACAAAGTGATAAAAATTCATTGCCACGCTTATACAGATCTGATACAAACCATCTATTAACTTCTCATTCAGATATACAAACACGGTTATTGGCTAAAATGTGCTGACCGTGAATGCTTATTTATTTATTTATTTATTTATTTATTTATTTATTTATTTATTTATTTATTATCATTATTTTACTGAAGCATGCGTTCACGTATTGTTGGTTCTGGTAGAGTAGCATTGCTTGATACTAAATTTTGATAGAAATTGCAAATGGGCGACTCATCCACTAGTCTATTGGCAAACAGCCTTAAGTTCCCGATGGGGCGTGACATGATGGTTTCATATATTAAGGAAAACCTAAATTACAGATCAACAGAAGGATAAAAAGTTTGCTGCAGTTTCTCTCCTGGCAGTAATAACAGGAATACTTTGTGAAACAAGCTATAGAAGAGAACCAACGGCCTTCGTGGAAGATTTTTTTTTTTTTAATTTAGGCCAAACCGATACTGCCCTGCGTCGTTGGTGTGAGCGCCTCGATGTTGGTATTTTGGATGATTAAACTGAATGCTACTCAAAGAAAACGTGTTTGGTGTTCTGAACGCGCCAGTCCATTGAATGTATAATTCGGATAAAGCATTCTCGCGAGTTTGCCATTCAAGTATTATCGCCTTCCTTAGGATAACGTCAAACATAGTAAGCTTTTTTTTCGGCTTTATGTAATTAGAAATACAGATCTTTATGCAACCATGTTGTGTGCCAAATTCATATGGATCCATTCAGTAGTTTTCGAGTAGGTCCATAAACCTTTTATGGGTTTCGTTGTAGATTTATTGTATGGTAGCATAGTAGTATAATAGTATAGTTATTAGTATAGCGTTACTTCAGGCCGTAAGGCCTTTTGCTGATCTGTTGACCGTATCTAAGTTTCTGTTGTCGGTATTGAACTTATGACTGACTGGTGGATGGCAGCGGGCACGGTCCGGATGTCTCGAAGTGGATTGCTGAGATTCTGTGAAAATGTGGTCCTTGAAGACACGATCAATCGCGTTTTTGAACTTATTGAGCGTTTTTGCCGAAGACTCGTGGAACAGAACTGAGTTTGTAACTGTGGTCCCTAATGGTTCCATTCAGATTTTGTAAGAAAGGAGAGAGGCGTATCTAGTCCATGAGTTTACTTATAAATCTCAGCTAGCTCATGCTGGGGGGGATACCAGTAATTTTTAGTCTTACCTCATAGTCCAAATTGTATATGTCTAGGGATACATTATGTAGTCCTACGCAGTACATTTTCGATTTGAGCGTTATCTTTGTCATAGTATGGTCCCCAAGCACAGTTTGTGCGGTCTGACTAGTGAGATGAACAAGGATCTTATAGAAGTTGTCCATGTGCACGTATGATCGACGTATTAAAATTGACTTGTTTCCGTGTGCTTCGTGAACTCCTAGGTCTCTCTCTACTTCAGTATAGATTAGTTTGGTTTAGGAAAATAAATCGTTTCAGTTCGATTTATGCTCAAAGATAAAGATCCTTGAAATAACATGTTTTTGTCGCCGCTGAATCTATATATGAACGTTGAAATATTATAAAACCAATGGAGACGTGCTTTATTTCTTTGGGTCTTCTGATATGATGGGAAAAAAATCAAGAAACTTTCTAGCCACCAGTGGCTCTCCACAGAAAGCTCATTGTTAGCAGCAGGTTTTTCTGATCTCTCTGTTTATTCCATTTTTATTATTTTTTCTTTCTTTGGTTGCACCGTATCAATCTATATTAAAAATGCAAATGAGCTGATATGATAATGCCTTTGTAATACTGGATGGATTGCGTTTTGGTGTTATGTAATATCGATGAAGAAATTCTGCGATAGATAACGTAGTCGGTGATGTAGATTTATGTAGATTTAGAAATAGAAAAGTAATATCCTTACTTTGTTGAATTTCCATGACTGGGAGCGAGTTTTTTTTTTTTTGAAAGGAATGAAATAAGCGTGATAATGCAGTTTTTTTTTTTTTTTAATCTTGTTTCAAATATATAACGAATCTGAGCTCTCTTGAGAAAAAAAAATCGTCATCAGTGTGTCATCAGGATAATTACAAAATCATCACACCTAAAAAAAAATTCAAAACAAATGCACACACGCACGCACACACACACACTTTACAATGTTAGTGGTTACTTCAGGTGAATGCCAACAAACGCGTGTTTCTGTATACGTTTTGGAAAAGAAGAAAAAATTGGCCAATGAAAAGTTGCCCACAATCTCTCGAATACTATCAAATGGTACAAAGACCCGGAATTTGTCACAGGGAAACGAGTTTTTATTATACATGGTATTCCTATTTGGTTATGCCATAGAGGCGAAGACCATATCATAAAAATTATTCACTATTATCTCCGTGGGGACATTTTTTTTCATTTTATATTTCCCAGAATATTGGTTTTTAAATTTTATGTTGCTACTGAACGTTGAATTCATCATTTTATCCTTAGCTGTCGATTTTAAATTAACTGGATGCCATTAATAGGTCTAAAGAGAGAGACACATTGTAAATGTTTATAGTTTATACATTTTGCACAAGACTGAGGAAAGCACATAGTTATGTCATAATACTTCACAAGACTTATTACTAACCCTCTGTGTTTAACATTACCTATAAATGAAAGAATACACTTTTTCAGAAGAAAACTAAAGAAAAATAATTCTGTACTTTTTAACAATAGATATGAATCCCTTCTCGATTCCACAAACTCCCAACCCACCACTTTTCAAAGACTGACATATTCCACACACATATACAAAAACACAACACTCCTGTAGAAAAAGAAGACGGGCAAGAACACAATAATAATAATAATAATAAAAACAACGTGCTAACAAATAGTAGATAGTAGTAATGTTTTATTTCTTGAAGAGAAATGTGGTAAGGTATATATGTGTACAAGAGGCATAGAAAATAGACATAAAAATATTTCTTTTTCTTTACAGAGGGCAAAGGGCTCTTATCGGGTTGTTCATTGTGAGAAATATGTACACAGTCATTCATATTATGTATGACAAAGGAAACATATGAATATTTTTTGCCTGAATAAATGTTCAGGCACGTAAAATTTTAAAAAAAAAAAAAAAAGGCTGAGGGAGGAAAAACAAAAAACAACAACAAAATATTTGCAACAGTGCAATGACAATTCTAGGAATCATAAAAAAAAATTAAAAAATTGGGATTTCTTTTCAGTTCAATGATTTTTGAGAGAAATGTCAATTCATTTCAGACAGTGTTCTTTTCAAAGTTAAATTTATACCAAGCAAGATGTAATTTTAAAAAAGCCAGAATTGTCCACCAGTTTGGGTTCTTAAAACCAGACTGAAAGTTTCATATTTTCATTGATAGCTTTGATACATACATATATTTATATATACACAAAAAGATGACTGAAAGGTTTTAAAATATAAGATGTTAAAAGAGTTTTTAAAATCAAGTTTGCTAAATAAAAAAAAAAATATATAAAAAATTGCTACTTCATACCTTTTTAATGGTCCAAAACTTTTGGTCCAATTATGTTTCATTTCATTTAAATCATGTTCATCCCAATTTTACTTTTTTTTTTTTTTTTTTCACAAATGACATTTGATAGCTATTAGACAATTTTATCAGCACAGCATCAAACTCATTTTTTCTTAGGTGCCATCAAATCTTTTTATACTATTCCAAAAATAATATTTGAGGTGGGACTTAGAACATCTACAAGTAAGAGCTATGTCAAAAAAATGCTGGCGGTTTTGTCAAGTCTGAATAATTTTGATAAGACTTTCTATATATATATACTTTTTCCCTTGAATTTTTTTTTTTTTACTACAGACATATGCCTGCCCAAATGAATTACAAACATTCATACCTAGTGATATACCAACTGTGAAAAACATGTTTT
The DNA here is from genome assembly GCA_039654565.1 of Peronia peronii. Lineage (NCBI taxonomy): Eukaryota > Metazoa > Mollusca > Gastropoda > Systellommatophora > Onchidiidae > Peronia > Peronia peronii. The sequence goes on along the minus strand of JBCEWB010080178.1, from coordinate 5,635 downwards.
GATCTATGGGATCTGGATCTATTTAAATGAATTTGATAAATCCATCTTGGTTTTTGATCTTTATTGCTTTCACTGTTGTATTTTCATCAAAGTTTGGCAGTTCACTAAACTCTACCATGACTGATGATGTTTGTGGGTCAGTTTCACCAGGTCCAATAGGGCCAGACTGAAAAAATCACTCTTAAAAAGGAATGCCTGAATGTGGCATGGTTTTGACTTTTGGTCCATTTTAGAGGTTCCACAAATTTCCTTGCCACAGTTTATTTTGTACTTAGTTTTTTTAATCTTTTAATTTTCTTTGAAAAAAAAATCCCAACAAATTTCTTGGAAGCCATTTTTTTTCTGCCCAAAAGGTATTTCGGACAAAAGATGTTTTTTGTTTTGTTTTTTTCAGCTCAGAGCTTTACCATGTACCAGACAAAACATATTGTAAAGAATTAATAACACAAATGAAACTCGCTCGCTCACTTTGACATGTTTTCACAATGATTGTGCTTTGGATTATCATCAATCTACATTCCTGATTTGTATAATGTTTAAAATATGATATGTGCATACACAAGATGAAATAAAAACAAAAAAACTATTACATAAATTTTCAGCAAATATACACATAAAATTCATAATTTGTCAGAACCAAAAAAAATGGGATGAGGATGTTTTGCATTGGAGGAGAAGGAGACACACTGTGAGTGTAATGCAATCCTCTGTATGAAGAGAAAACATCATATGAGAAAACATGATTATGAGAGAGAAATATATTTATGAATGATATCCATTGTAGAATTTTGCAAGCTTCTTGAAAGATCATGGAAAAGAGGACAGGGAAGGGGTGGGGTGCATGGGTTGTTAATGAACGTCCATAAGCTATATAATAAAATATTAAATTATGAATCTGCCCCCTTCTCATGTTGGATTTGTTTAACCCCTTACATATAAGTGTCAATAGAAAGTGTCAGTCTATACTGGCACAAATATCGTTGTGACTGTTTTGCTATATCTGCATACAGACCAAAACTGGGCAAACTTGTTTTATATTATGGGAATACCCCCCCCCCCCACCCTTCTGTTTAATTTCAAACTATTTTTATTAAACTTTTGTGCGCATATGTTTGAAGCAGTGGTGGCTATATGCGCACGAAAAGCAATGAAAAGAATTGGGTGATGTATGGTTAAGGACAGTTTTATGGGAATTGGCCATTGCAGTTGAAGTGTGTTCTTCCTAATACCACACAAACATATATAACCTACATGATGATTTTCTATCACTCTACCAAGACAACCAAATCTGTAAAACAGTTTTTCGCCCTAGTTAAATCAGCTACTCAAATGCACTATACCGAGAGAGTGCAAACAGCGATGACAAATATTGGTTTGAGAGAATAGACAATTTATAGGAGCAAGTGGAAAGTTTCAGGAGTCATTGGGTACTGTCTTTTGACCATGAAGGGTTTTTAACTCATTCACTCTGATAAGCCAGCCACAGTGGTGAGAACAACTTCAGAGAGTATCAGTATACTACTTATAAATCATCTCAAAATCTAAGTAATCCATCCCTCACTGTCATTAACTTTATGATCAAGAGCTTGCTTGTGAATTTAAAAGTGATAGAATATGGTGGAAAGTGATCGATGGTGTCAAATTTTAGGCTCATTTAGATATGGCTTCATCAGGTTTGTTTTTGATTATGAAAGGAATCAATTAAACAAGTCTAATATGTCTATGGGAATATTTGCTCAACCGTATCATCTAATCATTACTGGAGCCTGGCACAATAACTTCAGCCATTCTCTTTTGGTAAGAATTCTCTCCTCCTCCAAAAAACATAACCTCCAATATCTACTGATACTGGGAAACTAAAAAAAAAAAAAAAAGTAAAAGGCAAAATTTATGTTCTTGGACATTTCTGTCAAAAAAAAAACAACAACAAAATCTTCTTCTTGCAATAAGGTAACATGAAAATATACAGGTATGATGCTGAAAAAGAAAAAAATGTGTTTGAAAAGCAAGACTTTGAGGTCATTTTTTCCCCCCATTTTGATTTCTCAAGTTGGCAACTCTGCTCTCTGAATTCAAACTGAATCATAAGTTGCTGGCTGGTGTAACTACCACAGTCATACAAAATGAGCCAGAGGCAACTGCCAAAAATTAAAAAGTCTGTCAAATTCAAGAGCCAAATGACCAAACTAGTCCTAGTAGCTGCTGCAAGTTAGTTTAGAAGTCAAATTTTAGCAACTCAGAGAATACTTCCCTCTCTTGCCTAGTCCAACAAGGCAGGATTTGTGTTGTCTCTGGATTGTCAACAGCAGTATTAAGAATGAAAAAAATATAAATATTTTCTGCAAGATATGATCGTACTTTTCTTTGGTTTGCAGTTTGCCAGTGAAAGAGAAATCTGCAAACAACAGAAATCTGCATAACGATAATTACTCTTCTTTATAAAAAGGGAAAAAAACACATACACAAAACAACAAGAATTTTGGACAAATTTAACGTCTTACCAGTTCCTCAGGAGTAGTGAAATTTGTTTGCTGTTGAGACTATGTCCTCCTTACTGAAAGAAAGTTTGGGTTACACCAAACAAAAAAAAAAGGGCTAGAACTATGCCTGCCCAAACCAGGACTTAAGAATTACTTTCTATTTTTAAAGTGAATCTTTTTTCTTTGTAACTGTTTCCTCATACACAATTAATTTATGATGTGTGTGTCATTGTGAAGAATCTGTTGGATGATGAATATCAAATATAAAAGGAATTTAATCAAAATGAAAATTTTCAGCGTGCAACTACATACTTTCCATTCTCTAAGTGCTTCTGACAGCTGTGTTTCTTAAGATTGTATCAAACTGAAACAGAACAGCTATTGTGCATGCATTGCATTATCAATTGTCTCCTAAACAGCGATGTCAAGAAAACTATAATAAAATCAAAGTCACAACCCACAATTCTCTGCATAGTATGCAGGATGTTAAAAAAATGCTGCAATTTTTTTTATCTGCTCATTCATGGTAAGAAAAATAAAAGAGGGAAGGGGGGATTTGTGGGGGGAGGGGGGGGGGGGTGTGGGTGTGACTGGATGGATGATAAATTTCAAAAACATGAAATGCAATTTTAAGATTAAGCCAGAAAATATTTTTCATAATATAGTATTACACATTCAACTATTTTGAATGCATAGAGAAAATTTATAGAATGTGATGGACTTACAAGGCCTGTGGGGTTACAGTTTATATACATAAACAAAAATCAAACACAAAAGAAACTGTGACTAAAATATCTTGCGCCCAGGGCAATGAGTCGGAAGCTGCTCTAGGCAATCCAGAGTTGCGGCCGTTTTTAACTATTTTCAGGCTCAGATACCTACATTTTTTTTTTCAGGTTAGAAAAGGTTGAATTTTTGTTTTGTGGAAAACAAATAAAAATTTTGGTATCTCAGTCGGAAAATAGGCAAAAACGGCCATAACTCCAAAAATCCCAGCGCGACTTCCGACTCATCTGCCCTGAGTACGAGACAAATGCTTATGCAGGTTGTATGTGATATATACATATCATTTGTCATAACTCCACTTTTTATATCAAATTTGAGACCAGATGCACATTGAATTCTTCAATTAAAATCCTGCTTTGAGAATTCAGCCTGAATAATGAGTTTAAAAAGTGGAGTTGCCAAAGAGGTTGCATCACAGCTCTTTCTTTCTTTATCTCTCATTTTCTCTTTACTCTCTCATTAATGAAAAAAAGAACACACTATGAAATACAAATGCATAGAAAGGAGCACTTGAAGAAAAAATTGGGCATTGCTGTCTGAGATAGCAAACCTCAAGGTGTTTCTTCAAAAACACCAATTTTGCCAATTGCTCAGACAATGTGCTTGAAATGGCATTGGAATTAGCAGGACAGAGATGCTTGGCAATTTATGCACTATATTATGAAAAAAACAGTTTATTACCTTTTTATCCCCTCATCTGACATATTGGCATGAAAGATATCATTCTCAAATCATTCAGTCTATTCATTTCACTATTTTTGGTTTACAATTTTTTTTCCCTTTTGAAATAAATTCCATGTTTACAAAAAAATGATTCAAAGAGATGCACTGCACTGAAAGCCTCCACATTAATAACATAGCAGTAGAAAAATGGAATGGGTTTTATTTTCAATTTGACAATTCCCGCCATATTTCCCACAGTCACTGTCATTATACACACTTGTCAGCGAAGAATCTGCAGTCACATCACAAACAGCAATCATCAGCTGTCCTCCATCAACGGGACATCGATGTTTGCATCTGACGATACTTTTCTGTGAAGAGAGAAAAGAAATGTTAGTTTATACTTTGACTGTTGATTATTTTTAAGACAGAGACTATTATGTAGATGGAGACTTATTAAAAAGTTATTTGAAGCTATCGATTGCTCATTCTCATCATGTTCTGCTGGGTACCAAGTTGTATTGCAGGAAATGAGACTGCAGATTCAATTGGTTGGCCTGATATTGGATTCCAGCACATATAATATGCAAGTGCACTTTTTGTGTGTGTGTTTTTTTTAGTTACAGTGTACAGTCATGATCTTGTGTTTTTGCTTCAGGAACTGACAGATGTGTCTACTTTGATCACAGTCCATATGAAACTGTAACAAGAGCAAAAAAGATGCAAGATGCTTTTCAAAGGCCATACATTTTGATTGACTGAAAAAAGGCTGTATGACTGGCTATTTGATTGGCTTATCTTTCATGTCTAAAATAGATTTTAAATATGAGCAGTAGTAATCTTTAACTGTTCACACATAAGTGCTCACTTGCCCATAGTCGTTTCTTCTACAAGACACTTGGACAATACTATAAATGTTCTGTGCATTGAATTGAAGGCCTACCGAATTTTACCTTTTGTCTAAATTTTAACTTTTAAAAGTATTCAACCATGCTAGGTGCAATGTAGCTGTAAACACTGATGCGCCTTAAAATCCCAACATTAGAAAAGCCCAAACAATTCTACTGCATTATTATACTGATGCCCTTGTGTAATCGCAGCCATTAGGAAGTCGTCATCATCAAATTAATTTAACAAATCAAACATGAAGAAATAGACAAAACAGACTTGGCACATGTTATCATGGCCACTTTCTGTCCATGTATGGAAGAAGCATTTGAGTGGTTATAAGCTGAAGCAGAAAAACTGTTTCACATATTTAGTTGTCATGGTACAGTGATGCATAACATTTACGTAGACTACTTCAAATAACATGTGACCAGTTTCTATGAAATTATCCTAATCCTTTTCTTCACTATCTGCACATAACTACAGATTAGCCCACATATATATTGCTATTTTTGTTTGCTATTCACGCATAGCTATTACTGCTTCAAATGTACCCCTCTTTATTGTCACAAAATTAGCACAGGATTTTAGATAAGGGCAACTTCTACATTGTCCATGATAAAACCAGACACAGCGTACACGGGACTGGTATTTTAGTTGCCGCCAGCCAACGAGAGGTCACGGGGTCATTTACCTGGCGTGGCAGCTAGTGCGCTGCTGGAGCCGAGCAGTGCTGTAACTCTGATTTATTGGGTTTATTTGTCATCATATATTAGCTATTTCCTTAACAATACAGTTAAATGACTCAAACAGTTAGA
>JBCEWB010080167.1:0-12885 GCA_039654565.1 Peronia peronii | reverse complement strand
GATAGATAGATAGATAGATAGATAGATAGATAGATAGATAGATAGATAGATAGATAGATAGATAGATAGATAGCTATGGATATAGATATAGATATAGATAGATATAGATAGATATAGATATAGATATATTCAAAGAAAATTATTGTAAAGGTATTAGGGTCAAATTACAAAACATTGTTCAAGTTGATTGGGTTTTCAAATATTTTTTAACATAATTTAAATGTTTCATTTACAGTTATAAATGAAAATATTAAATCACTATAACTTTATTGCAACAGCCTTGGTGGTAACAATTTCATATATTTCATTAGACAACGTCATCATGCTCTATCAGACAAAAATTGTTATTTGTAATTGCCTTCAAACTCACTTTGGCGGCTGTTTTGGTAATATACTTCTATTTAGCAGGAACGGAAAAAAAAATATTTCTGCTTTAATAATATCAACTTCTTGATATCAACAATTATGTGTATATTGTTCATTTTGAATGTTTTTTTTTCAACTATTTTCAATATATATAATTTTACTTTTACACTTTTAAATTGTTAATGAATAAAATAATACACCGTCTTCTGAGTAAGACTGTGTTTACTTTTTTTTATTTTCCTTGTTCTTTCTTATCTTTTAGTATATGATTTGTTTGTATTAAATTAATGTCCAATATCTTGGTCCACTTTATCACAAACAAATGAGAAATATTTATTACACTCTTTTTTGTCTTGAACATTAGAGAAAAATATGTCTGGGTTGATATGTCACAAAAGTGAAGAGCTAAATAGGGCTCTCTATGTCCGGAAACTTAGAACAATATATACCTTGTCCCATAAGTTCCCCCCTCCCCCCGAAAAAAAATAAAATTAATATATATATATATATATATATATATCTGGCTGTCCATGTCAGGAAAAGTAGCTCAGACTTGACCGGGGCCTCAAGTCCGTCAATTCGTTTAACAAAAAGGGAGAAAACCTCGGTATTTCCCTACAGTTTACCAATGGGTACTTACAAATCCCTAGTGTTTGTGGGATGACTTGGCATACTGTAAGGATGATGTGGATTTAAAAAAAAAAAAAAGTGACCCAGTTATCATTTTCAGATATACATTTGGGTCAACTATGCAAAGTTTTTACACGGCTTCCGCGAAAAAATAGGAGTATATATTACATACACATAAACACACACACACAAACACACACACACACACACACATATATATATATATATAAATATATATACATACATTTTAAGCGAATAAAATTTCTTACCACACATACATTTAAACGCAGATATATTCACACGCAGACACCCATGCTAGAGATGCTTTTGTCGGGAGATCTATCTATGTAGCACATCACGTAATAGATTACTTTGCGCAAGGCCTGACAACTCATATCTCACCGATTTTTAAAATATCCCTGAATAAACTTATAAAGCCTTGCCTATATTTCTCATTCACAACAATATATATCATAAAATTGCAAGAACTGTTCATAGTCAGGAAAATTGTCTGAATTAGTAATAAAAACACTTTACATGTGCGATTTCTTTCATTCAAAGCATTACAAATGGTGTTAAGTAGATATGTTGACCCGTTGCACAGTATGTACAATAAACAAATCAACAATAACATTATGGTCGTTTTTTAATTTGCTTTGCTTTTTAAAGCTTCATTCGACTTTTCAGCTGTAGATGTCATTGCCCTGCGTTTTATTGACATTTGTTTGATTCTTATTCCTATAGCAATACAGCCTATAGTGACAAAAAATAATGGGATCGATCCTGTTATTTCATTCGATGTCGTATTAATGATTTTATGTGCTCCACTTTTCATATCTCTGTAGTAGAATTGGGTGGGAATGAGCACACCGAGCACTGTGCCGTTGTAATTCACATGACTGAGTTCATAGTAAAAAACAAAGTAAATGTTAACCGCAGTCCAGGGAAGCAAACTGAATAATAGCGCAACTACTACACGACTTGGAGTCAAAATTAGATGAAACTTTAGTGGTAAAAATATCGCTAGAAGTCGCTCCACTGTTATGAAGACGGGTAAAATGAGTGAGCAAAAAGCAGCTGAATATTCCACAATTAGCATAGTAGAATAAATACAGCGCAGCAGTCTGTTAACTGTTTTTGAAAAAGCAAAATAACCATTGTTCTGTGAGACAAGGATAGACCCAATGTTGTTGGTACTCAGACAATATATGAAATCGCATACAGCCAAATCATGAGAAGAACGTTGGAGGTTTTCTGGAGTCCTTGGCGACGGATGACGATCATGCTGGCCAGGTTACCAAAACCGCCGATAATTGTTATGATTGGCTTGTAGACATGAAAGACGATCCAATTCACGTCGACCTCATAGTCAGTATGTTTAGTATACGCTGGATTCACTGTTTCATTGCTCATATTGACTGCGATTCTACGAAGAGAAGATGATTGATCATAGGAAGGGAAAGAGAGATAGAGAAAAGATTCGAACTAGAGATAACATTTAATAAAATTGAATAACAGTGTTTTAAGACAACATGAAGTAAATATAGAAAGGCAGCGAAAACTAAGACTTCACTTGATGAGAACGAACTCGGACCACTCACAGGCATACTAAACTTTAACCATAAACATACAATGTATAACTAGACTCGGCGCGCTCACGATCAGCTCGTAATAGCGAGGTCAGCGTCGCTCAAACTTTAGGAGTCGACCGGACCCTGGAAAAAAGCTCCTACAGAGAGAGAGAGAGAGAGAGAGAGAGAGAGAGAGAGAGAGAGAGAGAGAGAGAAAGCGCTAAAAGCAGGGAGAGGACGCGTTCTGGCGGTGATTTCTTTAATTCTTGCAGTTCAGCAAAATAGCCTGTTTCCATTGAATTCGGCGCGCTCAAATTAATGGAAAACAATGGGAAAAAAATAGACTTCCTCAAATGGTTGCCACAGCATGCCGCCATCTTTGATTGTGGCGTCTCTGAAATAGATCATTTTGAAGTCTATCTCCTCTGCCAAATTTAAATGGAGCTTAATGAAACTTAATGAATATGTTGTTTGACATTATATCTGAAATACTACATATAATTGGGTCTTCGTATGAAAAAAGAAAAAAACAACAACAATCTAGATATTTTTCAAAATGCCCTGTAGTAAAATTTCATATTTCGAAGTTTTTTCATAGTGAAAGCTATTTTTCTATAAAACGTGCAAACCGAATGGGCTGTGCATCGACATATCTTTTAAAAATAAAAATAGTTATTTATTTATTCATTATTATTATTCTTGTTGCCTTTTTGGTAATTGCTGTGTGCCAAATTTGGTTACAATTGCTTAAGAAATAGAAAATTAGATAACAAAATAGTGAACGAAAACGCGTTTAGTTTTTGTATGAGTGTGTTTTGTTTGTGTCTGTTTTCTTTCCCTAGAAAAATTGACATGCAGAGTTTTTTTTTTTTTTATCGCCTGTAGGCCTAAAAACAGGGATTTTTCACATATTAATGCTCATGACTTTGATATCTTTTGTTGCCTTTTCCCGACTTTCTAAACTCGATTTCTAGATTTTCGAACACTGGAGATTTGGAAATAGAACTCTGCCATTGAATGGTTGACTTTTACAGACGATTTATTCGGTCTTAGTGTATAATGTTTCGTTTGGGGGTTAATATATCCTGATTTCCATAATAAGGCCCAACGTTTAACCTCTGCCTCAATTTTTTAAAAGCATACATGCACTTAAAATTAACATGGGAGGATCCGGATTCATTCTTGGCATTCTACTTCTGGACAATTCATGATCATCGTTGCAAAATTAATGATGATATTTTTTTTTCACTGATTGTGCATACGGCGTGGATGAGCAATTTTTAAGATACATTTAATTTTCCATTTATTGTTTTGTTTGTTTTTGATGTAATACAAGCAAGTTTGACCAAGAGCAGTTTTAAAACATAACACCAGACAAAATTAATGACTATATTGTTCCAGAGTGAAACTTTACTTAAACTTGCTCAGACTAACCATTTCTACTGATCCCAAAGAGCAGAAACGTTTACAGCTTCTCGAAGTACTCTTCATTAACATTGATGCACGACTGAATCCTCCTAAAAAAAAGAAAAAGAAAGAGACAACGGACTGGCTCCACTCCTCAGCACATATCCCCTCTTCTATTTTGTTATGTAAAAAGCTCTTCTTCGTTGTCACTAAATCTCATCCCTCTCACTGGATCTTTGATCGACAAAAATAAGAAAAAGTCAAGAGGAGCTTAATCCGTTGAGTAAGGCGGGAATGAGAGAGATTTTATGTTTTCTCTCTTAAGTCACGTGTGCTTTGGGAATGAGCAGTTGTGTGATCGTGATGTAGCTTAAGTCTTCGAGTGAAGGCTTCCCCCCCCCCCCCCCCGCTCTCCCCCGTGACATGCCCACATCCATTCCAGTGTGTATAAAAGGTGGAAAAGTTGCGTTTCTTAAAGGAGAGTTCAGACAAGAGCTGGCTGTTATTTCAAGATGCCTCAGTGTAGCCAATGCCACCACACCGACCGTCGGTAAAATGTATATATTTGCCTCTGAAATAGACTTCCCAAGGCCTAATAAGGTGGGATATGCTCTATTTCTGTTGTTTCAGAGTACAGTAGTGGACTGTGCGTCATAACAAGGATAAATACATTCTTGATTTTTTACCGACAAAAATATGGCGGCCATACACAGACCTCCCTAGGCCCTGAATTGACTCCCTTTGAGCCCGTTTGCTGATAGGGGTAAGGGAATAGACATGGAGGAAAACTGAGGGGCAGGAAAACAACATAAGACATAGACATGGAACAAGCTATAGTATGTGAAACAATCATGTTTTAGTGAAATCCCGATGAAAGACACCTTAGAATAATATTTTTAGTGAAGTAAACTTTAAAATGGTTTTTCTCAAAATTCTGTTTTCTAGCACAATTATGCTATCTGCTTTTTTGAAGCAATTGCCAGGAAACTTGGCAATGCAAAAAAGTGATAGAGGGGATTTTTTATAACATTTTTTCCTTTTTTTTAGAAATTCTAAGATATTATGATCAAATTTTCGGAAAATCCGTGACTTTGTACATATGGAAATTTAAAAAAAAAATTGTGGAAAAAAAAAAGAAACAAAGAAACAAAAACAAATCGTAAGCCAATTACCAAAAGTCCGTCTGATCATTTTTAGATATTGAACTGAAAAGTATATAATGTATGTATTCAAAATTTAAGGCAAAAAATGTTGAAAAATTGAATCCCATTTATAGCTAAGCTACGAAGTATCGGATAACAAACTCCAAATGCTAGTCCTTGACATGACAACATGGAGTGATTTGATCATGCCGAATTGAATGGGAATAGCAAAATCACCCCACCCCCATCCCCAAGCCGTTTCCAAAATGACTTTAGGTTTTTGTAGGCCTGTCAGTCTGTCTAAATTAGACTATCTCGGCCATTTTCTTGGAAGCAAGTCGGACCACGACAGAGGTTGTCATCATCTCCATGTCAGCATCACAAATATGTCCTGGGGAGCAACTTAAAAGGAGTGCTAAGAGAAAAAAAATGGACTTATTGTTTTACTATTAAAATTTCCGTCCTCCTTCCCCTAGATGAGAGCATGGAAAAGAAAAAAAAAACTTGACTGAAATTACAAATAGGAATAATTATGTTTTTTAATACCACCTGTCCATGTGGAGCGGCGGGAGGAAAATGACTTTCAGCACCCGGAAATTGCAAACTTCATGTCAATTGAGATGACTTGAGTGGATCATGCGGCCTTTGAGTTCGTTTTTCCTTAAGTGTTACCTGTGCATAATTTCTCATTATTTTATTCAGTAAAGTTTCCTTTAATTTTGACGTTGTACTGACCTGCTCCCATGCCTTTTACGACAATTTCACAAAGTTAGGGTCTGATAAACCCTAGTGGAGGGTGAACATATGATAACACTAATGCAGGACTGTTTAGGGATTCATTTTGCATGCTGAAAGTGAAAGTGTACGTTATCATTAGGACGTATAATTACCTAATGCTTTTCTAGCCTTTTGACTAAAAGTATTGGATATGGCTAAGGGCAGCCATAAAACCAATGCTGATTGTATGGTGCAATTCTTTTGAGAAAATAATAGAATAATTGTCGTGCAGATCTTTATAAGAGAAAATAAGAATGTGTTATATTAATCGAACCCCTCACGCACGTAATTTACCATCTGATCAGAATTGCATATTAATTAGAAATCCTCCAGTTCATAGTCACATCGTCAGTTGTCCTTTTTTTTTTCTTCTTTTTTTCTTTCTATAAATGCAACTTTCATCCATCTTTCATTCACTAAAAGGTTAGCATTCGACACCATCATATAGCAGATTGGAATTTTCTAAGGGGGGGGGGGGGGGTGAGAAGAACGAATAGAAATGAGGTAAGCGCTAGAGAGGTAGAGCGGACAGAGACGTCGATTTCATTCTGCAGGTGCTGTGCAAACTGCTCAACTGAATCGTATTCCCTGGTATGGCGGGTAATTTTACAAATTTAGCTTAGAAAGATGGCAGATTAGAGATTCTTTTCCAAATCATTTTGTTCAGTTGTACATTTCACATCATTCTATTTACTTTTTTTGGATTTTTTTTCCCAAAGCACGGATAAAAACAAAGAAAACACAAAGAAAAAAAAAGACAGAACTGAAGGAAGAAAAACGGTAAAAAAGAAAGTAAGTCAGAAAGAAAGAAAGAACAGCTGCATTCGACGGTAACGATTTTCACACACAACGGCTGAGTTGAAATATTAACAATTTGAATTGTAAGATCTTGGTCTTTCACTCCAAGCTTTGAACCTCTACTTAAAACGTCTTTGTTTTAAGGATGGCCTGTGCCATAGAATAGGTTTACGTAGAAGTGAAAAACAAAAAAAAAAAGGTACAAACACTCACGACAGTAAACATCACTTTCTAAACTGGGTGAATAAAAAATCGGTTCAACCTCCTGATTCAAAGGCGCACGAAAACTGCAGCTGCAAGTTACTTTTCGCAAAATTTTGTAGCACTGAGTGAGGATATTGTTAAACCTGTCGGTAAAAGACAACTCTACAACAACATTAATTCCAGTCTGTATGGTAGATGATTGTCTGGACGAAAGTGGTGCGCAATTAAAAACAGGTTACTTCAATATTTTGAGTATCTCCACAAGCAGACACTTTTGAATACTTTACAGTCCATACCCTCATAGTAATAGTGCCTGGAAACTTTTTCCGTTTTTTTGTTTGACTTCTTATAATTTATTTGAAGATCGGCATGTTTCTAGCTATGTAGAAACTGACCCGACAGATATTTGAACTAGGGCTGCAGCTGTTTCCTGTTAAGTTTTTCAAAGATATAGTGCTTGATTTGCTCGTATGAAAAACCGTTAGTTATTTCAAAAGACAAGATAAATATTATTTAGCTTACTGTCAGTATATGGAAGTAAAATTTTGTGAATGTGCACTATATCAATAAGATACAAGTCAAATTAAATATTTCAGAAACCACATATAATTTAAAAATACGTTTGTCGGTAGTTAAAAAGGAAAGTCTAATTAGAATGTTTTCTGGATGATATTGTTATGTCACATAATTATCAGAGAAAATAAACTTGCAGCTGCTACTTCATATTATAATGTAACTTGAAATGACGAGAACTGGGCCATCGTATACTCACTTTAAAGAGGCTATATTTTCTTTGTTCACAGCTCAGAGCAACTTTAATGTAGCTCAGAAATGCATCTACAGAATGCTGTTGTATTGATAGAGATAGAAAAAACAGTGCTCAAACATAAACTCATTGTCTAATCATAGAGCTGACTTTGCCTTTGTTCCTTGTTCGAAAGAATGAAAAGGAATACTAGCAGCAAACTGTTTTGAACAACCGCTACGGGGACGAAAATAGTTGATCATTGAGACGATTTACTGTAATAAAATATGTATTTTTTTTAGATAGAGAACACAGAAATAATCGCCACAGTGATTTTTTTAAAAAAGCCCAAAAATTAGCGCCTACATGGTTTCAGGTACATGTTAAAAACATCAAAGAATTAAGTGTTTTTACCTGAATGTAATTTGTGTTTTATAGATGATCGTAATTACGGGACAATTGACGCCATGTACAGTATTAATTAAATAATAGACTAAAAATTAAATGTCTACTCCAAAATGGCAAGCTCTTAATTTTGTCTTTATGCTTAGTATAAAGTAACTGTGACCTTTCAAAGATCAGCTATACAAAGATACTTTAGGAACAAGCTGCTCTTTTGTACGTAAAATTTCCCCATAGCTAATTGTACATTCTGAAGTAGGCCCTTTTCATAATGCTGTCATAGATGTTTTATGCTATATGTAAGTAGGCATTAAGTGAATATTGATATGAACAGGAGAACAAGGAACTATTATCTTGGCAGAGCAGTATAAAATGTGACTTTGTTGGTCTAGAGGGAATCATGGCATATTTCTGTGGAGTTGATTATCATGTCTGAAAACTTTGTGGACAACTGGAGTGTCACAAAACACACACACACAAACACACATGCTATGCACATACGTAACAAAGAGGAAGGAGAGAGAGAAAATGAAGAAAGGTAAAAAGCTCGCAACTGAGAACAATTTGCTGGACTGGGGAAAAGAATAAAGTCAAAAGTAAGAAAAATCATGACTGTGATATCAAAACATTCTCTGTAGTATTTAACATAGCCATTAAGCAAAAATATTTTGTTAAAATTAGTATTACTGGTCAATACGCATAGATCATGCTCATAAAAAATGCAGGCACAAAAAAGTAAACCAGCGTGGATTTCCTCAGCTTTCATAAATCACACTATTTAAAATTACATTTTGTTTTCGTTCTACCTTTATTTCCTTTCTTTTATTTATTTATTTATTTATTTATTTATTTATTTAATTTTTTTTACAAATAGGAAGCTTTGGAAACCGTCTTTAACTTGGTGTATAACTATGATTGCCAGGGACCTTTAGTGGGATTAGATGTCCCAACTTTAAAAGGACAATTTCTCAAAAGTTTAATTCTGGTTAGTGACCTACTTTCTTTATGTTAATCGCGTATAACTGGGCACTCGTTATATCTGCAGCAGTGATTCTTGTATCATTTCATAGGGCATGAAAGGCCATTTTAGTTTTATATAAAGAACTTTATACCCTCCTCCCTCTCTCACGATGTGGTATCGACCAGCAGCGTCAAATATGACCATTTATAAACAATTTTTAAACCGACGCCCAATCGTTTCACTGAGTAAGGTTACTGCAACGAGATCTAGCAGTGTTTGCCATATTACACTCGAATTTAGCAGTATGGCAATCGAATCTAATCCAACAAAACTTGTTGGAAATCAAAATATAATCATATTTACTGTGAATCTCCAAATAGTATTATCGTCGCAATCGAAAAGGGCTCTGAAACCAGCCTGCACAACTTGTTTCACGCACTGTCACAGCAGTGACCATAAGGGAGAGCTTCCAAAACCTAGCTTATCTTTTATCTTGATCTCACAAGACATTCATTATTATCTGACCAATGAAAAGCCTAGCTGGTTGATGACCGTATTAAAAGCAGTGTTGTTAATTTAGCGCCAACTATATCAATTATTGATACCTTTACCGGCGACCAAGGTTAGAAACAAGGGCAAAAAAGTGCAGAAAAAAAGTAATAAGTACAATACAATAAAACAAAGAGAGAAGATTGGTAAAGCTATATTTGTTTAATAATGATCAGTATATCTTATTTCCTCAATATTCTCTGAAAATCTGTCTCTGGAACATTAAGCCAATTTTTCTTCGAACTATTTTTTTTTTTTTTGCCCCTACTGCAATCTTCAAACATTTAAAGAAAAAAAAAGTAAAACAACTTCTAAAATGTAAATCCTCAATATTCAGTGCGTTTCCTATAATTTTGTGCTTTTCCCAGGCGCCACACAGCAAGGTGTTCGAAGCTACTTCATTGGAAAAGTGTTCATAAAATTTCGGTTTCAATGAAACGATTTAATGTCACCTTTGTCGAAATTAGGCAGAAATGTCAAATGTTTCAATGCAGGAGTCAGGTATAGACCAATTTCAAAGCCATGTGGCGTGAACCCTGTTTCAGGGATTTGAAAAATCGATCACCTGTCTAAAGAAAGAAAAACAGAATGTTCGATACCAGATCATGTTAAGCTCATTAGAACGTTTTTATGGCCCGTCCAACAGCAGCCTTGTTCTTATTTGTCCTCACTTTATATGAAGTGCCACATCTTCACAAGGCATTGGCTGATAATATAACAATAATAGACCATGATATGATGATACAAACAGAAAGCAATGACACTTACATGTGTACGATTTAGTAAAAATAATAATTAAAAAAAAAGCTGTTTCACACACCGGACTCATTGAATAAAAGACACATTGCATCATTGATCAAACAACTTTTGAAATTCCTCTATAAATTTTGAGTGAGCTTTAGTGTGTCAATTTGGCCAGGAAAGGAATATGTACTGACCATTACAGACAGTAGAAAACAGGTTTCCTGAAATTGTGTCGAAGAACGCAGACTTTGAGGTACATGTAATGGACTCATGCCAGCTGATGTATTCACAAGATAAAGACAACAGGCGGAAAATGGTCTTAAATGTTGATGTTTCAACGTTTTGATTGGCTTACAAATCTCATAATTCATTTTTTTAAAACTGTTTTTTTTTTTTTCAACAGGCTATACTGATAAATGTCCTAGTTGTTGTTTCTGCATTTCATTTATTATAATTTGTGATCGATTTCTTGGAACTGATTTCTTTACAGTTCTTCTAAAGATAATGAATGTGTCTCTTGCAGGAATGGTCCATACGTTTACTATCTTGCTTTGCTTCCGATCGACAATACGTATTTTTCTTTCAAAGTTCAAAAATATCAAAAGCATTTTACATTTTAAGGGGATGGGGAAGGCGGGCTGTTGATTTTTGATTGCTTGAACAAATTGGGATTCAGCGTTAGAGAAAAAATGTAAAGAAATATGGTTCTGTATGCGAGTGCCATGACAATCTTGGATTCCGTGTCATAGAAAAAGGCCATTGTCAAAAGTCTAAGGTTCGTCTGGACTTTGGCACAGTAATAAAATAGCTTTATATACAAAACAATAGGCATGCGGTTCTTGATCATATGCCATACAATGTTTTTAACATTATGTTTGAAATATTTGAGTTAACGGACTGTATGTTTTCCAATTTTTCAGTTTTTCTTGGAAAAGATAAATAAAATTTAGAAAAAAAAAAAGCATTTTATTTAAACCCATGCTATTAAGAATATATTTTCAAAATATGAAATTAATCCGTTAGAAATTGAAAAAAAAAGCCGTATTGAAAAAAATCAAACGAGAAGAAAAAAAAATGTACTTTGTGAGAAAAGTGCAGCTGAAGTTTTATTATCTTTCTATACAGTTTTCTACTGACGCCGTTGTGGATCATAAAGCACAAGCGTCTGAATCTACTCTCTGTGTTCCAGAAATCAGAAGAGGTCAAAATGTCTAGAAATAGGGGGAAAAAAAACCACTGTGATATTTTGAATCCCAAACTAATTTTCATTACTCACAGCAACCCACCCTGTTCCCTAATTAAAAAAAAAAATGACAGGACATATAACGAAAATTAAATGAAAACAAACAAAATTTACAGTGAAACAAAAGCACTGCTTTTTTGTTTCATTTAGCTCTCAAGCTTTTGAATATGTTATTCTAGTAACCTTTATGTACTGAGATTGCTATTGAATTTGCTGCCATTCTGAATTTGAGGAAGCTGGAAAGCATGCTATTCTCTCAGGATTTAAGTGTATTGTCATCTAGATTATAGCCTTTGTAGAGCATGCCATTTTGCAGGATTCAAACATAATGTTATCTGAAAAAAAAAATATATGCCTGCTTTTACCTTTGATTCCAGTCTCTGTGGTGGACTGTGAGCATGCCGCAATCAATAGCCTGCCTTGGAGTGTATATGTGACGGATGTTCGACGCTGGCTGTTTGGGTCTGTGCAGTGACCTATTCGTTGGGACAAGTTACCTCCAAGTCTGGGCCAATCCACTTATGGTAACCCTTTCTCGGATTAATCATCCTCTGCGGGCACCAAGTGTGGTGGGCGACCTGGAGGAAGTGGTTGCAGACGTATCTCCCATCGAGAGCACTAGGAGGAATGGTGGAGTGCTGGCTCCGGACGGTGGAGCCCCCGAGCCTCTTATCAATGTTGAACCAACACCTCGATACCGAGCTCATCCAGGAGCGCCGGGCAGCACCTGCCACTATGCTGGCCCTATCATTTGGAGGCGCTCCCGACCCAGTTCCATCAGTCCAATGGGGTCCCCTTCCCCAGGAGACAGGGCTGCGCCGCCAGAACCGTTACCATCCATCCCAGATAACGGGCCAGTCGCATTCCAACCTCCATTTCCGTGCATCCAGCAACGCGCTCTGCTGGAGTCAACACGGCTTCGCTCGCTTCCACTTGGGCCATTGTAGTTCAGGAGATACTACCCGTCTTGATGCGAGTAAATCTCCCTAAGACAAGCAGACGTGTGGTGAGAAGAGATGGATGGAGAGTTTTGCCCCGGCTTTTCCCATTCCTCAGAGCGACAGGGAGCAGTGCCCGCCCTGGGGCCGTATTCATGAAGTTGTCGTAACTTCAAGGGAGTTACGCGTTGGTGTGGGCTAAGGCACCCCTAGGGACGACTTGGTGTAACATAATATTTAGTTCGGTATTCATGACGCCAGCCTACACCTACCCGTACCTAAGTTGAGCGTAGGGTCTAAAACTGTGATTTGTTACGCAAAGCCGCATAACAATAGGGAGTTTGCGATTTCCGTCGCTGTAAAGACGTTGACATTAGCTATTTTTAGAATTCTCAGGCAGTCTTAAAA
>JBCEWB010080147.1:0-12885 GCA_039654565.1 Peronia peronii | reverse complement strand
AAGTGTCACAATTTGACACATGAGGGACGTCAAGTTGTCTGATTTCGATGGGCGCAAATTCTACAGTAATTGCTAAAATAACCGATTACTGAGACAGTAATCGATTAGTGAGAGAATCCTAGTAATCACAGTAGTCGGTTACTAGTAATCGAACACGCCCACCACTAATGATGGCCCCTGCCTGGAAAGAAAGCACTATCTTGAGATAATTTTTTTTTTTTTTTTTTGTAGATAAATCAAGCTATATATAACAGAACTTAATACAATGTAATTGAAAGAGTTATAATGAGGCAAAGAGACATTGTCTTAAGCAAGCATTTAATATACCATTCTATTAGATCTACTATTCGTACACCAAGAGAACCTGTGTCCATTAGTAAAACAGTACTAAAGGGACACCCTGTCAGCATAGGAAGCCGATAGATCTACCCAGTACTAGATCCATTACTTACATCTGGGTAGCAAGCCACTATATTTAGAAAGGATGTGTCCCAATAGCAAGTCAGTAATCAGAAAATACGTGACCCAGATAGTGAGCCAGTACATACAATGTACTAAGTAAACCAGGGTCCGGATAGCAAATGGACACTAAATGAACCCGAGACCGGGTCCATATAGCAATGTAACACTAAAAAGTCAAGTTTGGGTCCGCAGGGGTGTTCTAAAAATAGTTCCGGGTCCATATAGTAAAAATATTCTATGGGGACCCGGGTCCAAATAGCAAATGCATCTGAAATGCATATCAAATTTCACTCAAGTTTTTTCTAAATCATGTTGTTTTTTTTTCATCAGCTTTTTTGATCAGTTGCACTTGCTGAATGTCACTGAATGAGAGAATTGTCATTAAGTTATGAAGAGAGTCAGACTAATTTTTTTGGTGTGATTAAAGTAAAGACTCAAAACACAATATATCAACTGTTCATCACCAGCAGAACAACACTCATTTTTGGTTTAGAAACTGTCAGTTCTCAGTTGTCACATGAAGCATAAAAATGAACAATATAGATCATGCAATACATTTTAGCCCAGATTGTGCACTAGTCATGTTGATAAAACAGGTGTAATGCACAGTTCTCAGTGGGACACATGTATTTATGTACTCTGGCTCCTTGCTGTGTGGTGACATTTCTCGCCATGTCAGGCAAACTTAAGTTTTATCCTTCCCTGTACTGTCAAACTGTCATCATGATAAGCATAGCTGCAGCCCAATAGATTCTCTCTCAAAAGATAAAGAAAATTTGATCCAGTGCTATGAGAAATTCCATACTTGATTGAAATTCTTTAAGAGAGAACGGAAAAGAGAAATCAAAGATCACATGGACCACTCAAGATGGCTCAAGTGGTTTGAAGTCTGCAATCAAAAGAAATCATGATGGGGAAGAGAAATATCATTACATACATGTAGTTTCTTTGTTTTGTTATACCATAGTAGAACTCAACAAGTTTCTCACTGACCAGGCATAAAGCTTCTAAGAATAGAATATGAATGAAAGCTAAAGCAGCCTAGGCATCAGCCAGTTTACACATGATAGCTCTTGTGCTCTAATTCTGTGCTGTCATTGGACCTCTTGAATGTTTCCTTTGCCACTGCCCTGTTGAACATTGACCCGTCTGACTCTAAGTAATAAGAATGATCTATATCCACGTTGTCAGAGGGATGATAGCTTATGGCTCACATATAACATAAACATAGATTCATCCCTTCATGAAATGGTTTGATTTAATATGATTTTGTTATGTTATTATGAAAAAATCTGTCATGGGAATAGTTTTCATGATGAGGAGTGAGAATAATTGACATCCATATGCAATTGACCTGTCTTTGTAACCCTGCGTCTAATCATTGGCTAATTTCAAATACTATCATATAATATATGCAATTGACCTGTCTTTGTAACCCTGCATCAAATCATTGGCTCATTTCAAATACTATTATATAAATGGTCAGTAAGGGGGTCCAATGTAGGCTTGCACTGCATCATTTCTGAAGCCTGGGTGGAGTTACTTATACCTTGAGGCCAAGTGCTATCACGGGCTATCCAGATAACCACCACAACAGGAGGTTGAAAAGCTTAACAAAAGCGTAACCGGCTATCCAGATTGACAAGCTCGGCAGTATGCCACACAGTGTTACAGACCTTAAGTTAGTTTGCAGCTCTAAAGTTGAAATATGAAAGCATTGTGACGTGTGCCATTTTACATTCCCAGAACCAGGAAGAACATCCACATGGAAGCAAGATGCTGAAGACAATTGCACTGGTAACTGTAACAGTTCTCATGATCATTCTGCTAGTGAGGACAGCTCATTTTTCTAAAAGGAGCTCACCTGTTAATGAATGCAAGGCAACAGATAATGATTTCATTCCATTGTCAGAGGATAGATTACTTAGATTTCAGAAAGCATTACAGTTTCAAAGTGTGAGTCAGGATTTTCACGTATACAACACAAGTGCTCTGACTACATTTGGGGAATTTATAGTTAAAAGTAAGTATTCCTTTTATTCATAGTCACAAACAAAAATTGTCCATCGTTTTGTTGTTTAAGAGAAATGTCATCGCTAATTCATTTGAGTCTTTAGCATTGCCTCCATTCATAAGTATGGTCATAGAATGAGTCAGTGACCATTTGAAAGAGGAGTTTACTAGTTTTGACTAGCTGCCACAGGGGCTCTGTAGCTGCATCATTCTTCCAGCAGAGTTCAGGTGTTTGCTTACCTTCAGAATGGTGAGTCCTAAGCAAAAGGCGTTCTGCATTCTTGAGTTCACAAATTCAGTTGCCATGGTGCAGCATGCTTTTCGAAGGTTATTCGACATTAATCCGCCCTCTCCTAAGAACAGTCAATAGAGGTTTCAACAGTTTCAAGAGAGTGGGTGTCTGTGTAAAGGAAAAAGTCCAGGATGACCACAAGTGTCAGAAGAACAGGTAGCAAGAATCCATACTGCATTTGAGAGGAGCCCCGGAAGTCCATAGATTGAGCTAACCGTGAGCTTGCAATCCCTCAGTCCACTATTTGGCGTGCGCTAAGAAGATGTCTACATTTGAAACCATACAGACATTACCTCATTCAGACACTTACCAATGACAACAAGAGGAAACGAATGGAATTTTGCTATTTGCTGCTGGAGATAATGGAAGTGTAAACAAACAATTGAGTAAACAAACAACTGAACATTGCTGGAGGAACGACACAACAGTACCCCTGTGGCATTATTCAAAACTTAGAAAACTCCTCTTTCAAATGGTCACTGAGTCATTCCATGACAATGCTTGAGAACTGAAGTAATGCATCATGTAATCAGTTCATTTTTTATTTTAGATATCCTTGTATATGGCAAATATTGTATTTATATTGATTGATTCAAAATATTTACTATCATACACATTGCACTTACACTGTCATTTTGCAGAATAATGAATTCACCTTTTCTGAAAAGCTTTCGGTGAAAAGATTCAATGGACTCAGCCATCAATTCAATTGAATTGTAAAGCTGATCTTGCCAGGATGAATTTAATGTTTAGTTAACTCTTTAGATGCTGCTAGTTGGAGTGTAATCAGTTTGTCAGTAACAAAGAGTATTGGAATTAGTGTTTTGGACTGTTACACAGACTCTCACACTTTAGACCCTTTTTTCTTTTTATTTGGCCATCTGGTTCTATTTTGGGCCAGAGGCACATGTTTATACACAAACCTTGTCCCATCAGAATTTGTCTCATCCCATCCCTTGCAAATAGGCTCCAGTATAAAGAGGAAATTAGGTCAAATCTGCAGTTCTAATGAGGTATTTGAGTTTACTCACATGACAAAGGGACTAACACTCACACACTGATTTGTTTGCACAATGTAGACATGTCTGAATGCTCATCATTCCTCAGGAGCTGCCTGCCATGCGCAGAGCATGTATACAAATCAGCATGTTAGTGATAACCCCTCAGTCATGTGATAACCTCGAAATACCTCATTCAAGGGAACAATCACACTGAACAAGGGAGACAATATATGAAGACCCAGCATTGTACAACAAACAAAATCACCATCTTTTAGTACTTATGCACATAGATATGTGTAACAGACTGAGAGATTGTAAATCTTTTCAGAATCTGCGGACTAGTGAACACTACCATCTTGACTTGTGCTGGCTGTATGTAGTAGTGGCATGTTCCATTACATTATTTGTCTTTTACCTTGACCTTCAGTATGGCCAATGGTGCACTTGTGTCACAAATGTTTTTTCACTGATTAGTAATATAGAAGGTGAAGATGTTTAGCAACCAATGTGTTTGGTATTCTTAGTTATACCCTGTTTCTCAAAAAATGCTGTTTTCTTTTTTAATTTAGCCTTTATAATCACAAGCTTCATAAGTTTATGAAAATTATGATTATGTTTCATGACACCATGTCTCTGTGTGATTGTTTTATTGCAGGCTTTCCAAAGCTACACACATCAACATCCTTAGTAGAATGGGAACAGGTGAATAACTACAGTTTTCTGTATTATGTCAAGGGAACTGACCCAAACCTACAGCCATACCTACTCATGAGCCATCTGGATGTTGTGCCTGCTACCAATCTTGATGTCTGGGAAGCTCCACCATTTTCAGGGAAAGTGGTAGATGGTTTCATCTATGGTAGAGGAGCTATCGATGTCAAGCAGTGTGTAATGGTAGATTGTGAGCTTTTCAGTATTTTTCCAGTGAACTTCAATTGTCAGCCAAATTGTTTCGTCTATCTGTGCCACCTTAGCTGTTTTTGTTTTTGATGACAAAATACTTCTGACTTGTTCCTGCATTTGTAAACTATTGCTAATTTTGACATCAGGAATAAGCATCCTGTGATATTTTTGTTGGAAAGTGTATCATGATTGCGTGGCATGATCTATGACAGAATGCAATATTAAAGAGGGGGGAAGGGGATATGGAGGTCATTTTTGAAACAGCTGGGGGGGGGAGGGGGGGAGGGGGGAAATGATTTTAACCATTACCATCAAACTTGGCATGGTCAAATTGAGGAAAACAGTAAAAAAAAAATTGAAAATACTCATGGTTGCTATGGCAATGGCCGCCATCTTGGATTTTACTACAGATTTTGCGTAACTTTACTATAGTTTGGCTTCTACATGTGCTTGAAAATTTGCATACATACTTTTCAGTTCAATATCTAAAAATGATTGGGGGGGATTTTTGATAGTTGGCTTATTTTTTTTTTTTTTTCATAACTTTTTGAAATTGGTATGCGAAAATTTGACTCTGAAATCTCAAATTTCTCTAAAATCCCCTCCGATCTTTTTTTTTTTTTGTATTGTTTTGTTCTGTATTCATGCCACATTTCAAGGCAATTGCTCCATAAATAAAAAAGTAGATCACATATTTGTGCCCAAAAAAATGCATTTAAATCTTTGTTTTCTAAAAAAAATAGCCGTAGAGAGCTTTTGATCAGACTTTCAGCCCACAAACATGTTTGTTTCACCTATTAGACTTCTTTCCATGATTTCTGTGCCTTTTTTTTGCCTTTTCTTGTGCTTCTACTCCCATTTTTCCTCCATTTTGCTCCCCTATCCCCGTCAGCAAACGGGCTTCCGTAGAGTCATTTTAGAGTCCAGTGAGGGCTATGTATAGCCGCCATGTCTTCCTCTGTCAAAACCAAGAGCATGTTTACCCTTTCTGTGATAGGTAATCCACTAGTGCACTCTGAAACAACGAAAATAGGGCATTTCACCCACATTAGACCGTGGGAAGTCTTTTTCGAGGCCCAAGTGAACGTTTTCACTGATATTCAGTGTGGTCAGTTACTCAGATGATCAGTCAGTGTCCAAAAACCCAATTTCAGGCCCCGTTCCCCTTAAAGTATAAACGATCATGCTTAAGTCTTTTTTCTGCTGTAAATCATTAAATATATAAGCTTTCAAACTTTAGTTTTTTCCTCTTTGTTATGTACATTTAGGTGTCTCACATAAATGGATTAAGGCAACAGAAGTTAGACAGAGATAGAGATTTTTGTGTGTGCTTTTGCATCAATGCACATTTCAAACATCAATTCTTCATGTTTGAAGACAATAGCACTATATCCCAACTTTTTAGGATTTGTGTGTGTCTGTGTGTGTGAAATCTTTACTTTATTGTAATTCCTTATCATTGTCCCTTTATCTTACTAAAACATTCTGTGGTTTCATTTTGATTAATCAGGGTATTCTGGAGGCAGTGGAGTTTCTTTTGTCACGAGGCATCAAGCCAGCAAGATCCTTTTACATAGCCTTTGGCCACGATGAGGAAGTGAGTAGGGAGAGAATCATTTTTCTGTATATACTCAATTTTGTTGTGAATTCAGTTGTCCATGTGTTAATCTGTGTCCTGCACGGCACTTATTTATCCAACGAACTTTCTTGTTCATGCACACCACATATTTACACAAACAGCCCTTTCCATACTAAGCCTGTCACATTGCTGTGATACTTCTCACCTTTTCTGCAAAAAATTAGGGTTTATCAGGCTCACTTTTGTCAAAATGTCACATAATAGGTATAACTGCATCTAAATACAAGATTTTTCAATACTCAACGATTTTTTATATTAAAATAAGATTGTGAGAGAATCAATAGTTAGATGCAAATCCCGGCAATACATAACGGAAGGATGGAAGAACAGAAATTAAAAGCCACATGGTCCCACTCAGATCCTTTCAAGTGGTCTGTAGTCTGCAAACCAAGAAGGTGGAGGTGAATATCAGTCTTCGTAATGAATAATAACTAGACACCTTCTGAACACTTGGCCCACTCATCATGTTTCGTACTGACCAGCGATCAAGTTATTGAGAGTAGAAGTTGGTTCAAGTTCTCTTCTTTTATGACATGCCTGTATTTGACCACTTGCACATGTTTCTTTATAGTCGCTGAGAGTTAAGACACTGGTCCATCTGATCTAAGAAGAATGATCTAACTCTTCATGGTCAAGGGAGGGATATTTTATAGTTTACACTGAGATTCTATAACAAGAAAATAGATACACCCTTTTAGGAAATAGTTTGGATCAAAGAGTTATGTACGTATGGTCTGTGTGTTGGGGATAACAAACTTCACAACTCTATGTTATTGACAGGTACTTAGGTTTCTCACATAAACGGATTAAGGCAACAGAGATTAGAAAGAGATAGAGATTTTTAATGACTTACCAATGACTATTTTGCCTATTATATCTGAAGAAGGAGTGGGATTAGGGGAGGGATTTGAGAAAGCACATGGTCAGTCAGAGTTACAATACAGACTAGCATTTGATATGATTGTGGGTGGAGTCAGCTGAGTCAAAACAAAACACTCTGAGGCTAGGTAATAGCACTGGCCATCCAGATTGACAAGCCAACAGCTCTCTGCGATGGAATCTTGCGCCTTCTGGCTCTGTTGCAGCTCAAGGGCTGGTGAATGGTGAAGAACACAAAAGGTTTGAATGCCTAGTCATAAACATTCATTCTCCTGCTCTGTTATTTCCCTTTTTATAGGCAATGAATGAGTATCAGATATGTTTTTTTTTTAATTGATCCAGTTATTTTGTATTTTCATTACAGTCTTAACAAATAAAAGAGAAAGTATTAGGTGTGATCTTCAAAAAGAATTGCTTTGTATTTGTTCTCTTTCACTGCAATAACTCTGATCTACAGCGAAACTATGTAAAATTCCGATGGATGTTATTAAAATTTCTTTTTCCCCTTTCCTCATCAGTAGAGCCATTTTTCTCACCCGACCAGCATGGTTGTATTGTTAAAGAGTATTCTTAGTGAGAGAAATCAGATTATTATTATTATATTACACTTTAGCACAGAAAACTCAAATACACTTATCTTGAATTCACGGAAATGTCAAACACCATTATTGGTACCATTTAAATTTCTGTTTTCTTTGTATTATTTACTCACGTGCATTTCTCAAACTTTCAGCCCACATTTCTCAAGTATTTTCATCACCATGTACCAGATCTAAAAGCGGGAGAATGTCTGATCAGGCTCATTTTTTGTCTGGCCTTGATGGTCTCAAGCTGTTAGCGATAAGGGAAAGACCTGTGGGAGTAGTAGGGTAGGTACTGTATAGTGTAGGTCTAAATTTGGGCCTTATTGAAGTGAGCCACTGGGAGGGGATGGTGAGGCAATTGAGCAGAGTGGTGGACTAGGCCACTCTCACTGTCTGTATCACAAGGAATAACCGTAGCCTACATTACGCGATGCACACATAGCGACCTGGCATGGTAATAACGCACTGTCTGAAAGAAAATGAATGGTATCAAGATGAACTGACGGGTGCTGATTCCTAGAATACTGATAGGAGGAAGGTGTGCACCTAAAAACTTTCTTTTTCTTTTGACCTCAGGTCATTTTACTGTGTACATATGTAATTGGCATGTTTGTCTGATTCAGAATATGTCCTTGCAAACTTGCTAGCATGTCTGGTTTGCAGTGGAAACAGCTGCCATCTTGGATTTTGCCCTGTTTTTAAAAGGTAGCATCAACTGTGACCGAGTGATGCAAGTAAGCTTATACGCTGTCAATGGTAACCAAGTGATGTTGTTGTCACGTTTAATACTGTGTCAATTGCGACTAAGTGGCACGGTCATCTTTGATACTATAGCAATTGCAACAGAGTATAGTTACCAAGCTGTTCAACCTTAGTATATCTCTGTAATCTTATTTGGCTGATTAGCTTTCAAAACTGTTTACACAGGTGAGATTTGCGAAGTGCAGTTTGTGAAAGGACAATCTTCCAGAATCCCATTCTGTCCACACGGGTATGAAATAGATAAAGGACCGGAGTTTTCCTATTTCCTTTCCGATTTCAGAAATAATAAGATTTTCACAAAGAATCTTGCCAAGCTTGCTGATATGTGCATTTTCTCAGATGCATTCAATGCTCATACGTTTGTGGGATTCAGCATGGACTTTGTAACAAAACAGTAGTTGTTTGTCCGCCAGAATTACGTGAACTTGTGAATTACAGAGTTCCTCTGACTCTGTCGCACCTGCCATGGGTCAAAGGAGACCGAGTCATTCAGTCGCAGTTGACACTTCCTTTTCAAAATCTGTCTCCTCGGTTACAACCACATCGTTCCAAACTTTGCAAGGCATTTTTAACATCTAATATCTGAATAATGACAAGACAGAATTTGAATTTTCTTGATAGTTTGTTTTTTATGAGTTTTTGACAGTTTTTTTAACATTTGTATGGCAATGTCATATATCAAAAATGTACAAAATTGGCATTTGTATTCATTACAAATTTTTTTTTCTCAAGAAGTAAAAGAGATACAATGAAAAGCTTCTGTCATTTTATTTATTGTGCCAAGGAAAGTATGTATGCAAAATATATTAAAATGTGTTGATAAGTTCTGGAGGACATAGAAGAACAGGAAAAAAAGACAAAGTTTCGAGGAAAATAAAAAAAAAAAAATCTTTTGTCTATAGAATATATTGAAAAACTTCAATATGCACAAAACTGTAATAGAGAGGACAACGAAGTAACCATAGGCAATGAATTATCAAGTCCTAATGCCTCACGGAGACTTTCTTGGGTCTCAAATGTAGCCATGGTGCTTATATTTGCTATTTTGATAAGCTGATGAATTCTTGTAGAGACATTTCCTTTCTTTCATTTCACTGAATCTGAATGAATAAGCTCCCCAACCAAAATCTTGCGATGCTCTGAAAACCCATGTTGAATTTAGCAGTTACTGTTATCAATACTGCCGTTTGAAAATAAAACATAGTATCTACGTATCTTGAAAATGCTAGATGCTGTGTTTTATTTTCAAACGGCAGAATAGGAACAGAATAGAAGAGTTGGAAATACCATCTTTTCCTCAATTTGAAACCCACAACCCACAATAGAGAATTTTGCTCTGTTTTGACTATCCCCTTTCTATAAAAAAATCTGCAATATATTATTTTTTAGTCATAGGAACATTCTGGACCTATATTCTGTACAGATATGATAACTCCTGCTGAAAAAAGCTGAAAATCAACATTTTGACCCAAAACTGGCCATTTCAGGTGCTGCCCTCTCCTCACCCCCTCCATCCCCTCCCCTTAATTAATATAGGACCACAGTACTATCACCAGGGTTATGTTTCCTTAGCAGTCCTTGTTTTCCTTTATAACAAAGCCATCACAGAAATCTTAAATTACAGAAATCTCAGACACATTTTTTTTTCCCTGAGAAATTGTAGTTTTTGATGCTCAACTGTGTGTGTGTTTGTGTGTCTGTGTGTGTGCATGCATACAAGATTCATCCATATGTATGCATATATAAAAGGATGTTTTCCATACAACTGCAGAATCATGTCTGTAGGCCACTCGAAAGTGTTTACCGTCTATCTCTGTTGATTTTCTCAAGTCACTATTTATCAGAGAGCCCTGGATTTTACATGCAGCTTAGATTTTGCATTAACTTACAAGTTTAGAGTTGTCCATTCACTCCATGTTTTTCAGAGCTGTGAATTGCTTTGATCTTTTTCTCACTACTGTCATTTACAAATTGATAGCAGTCTTTGATGACAGACCAGCTCACAAAGATCTAGGGTTTGTCTAATTCAGCATCATTTGTGCTTGAAGTAATATCGCATTTGTGTGGGCTATGACTTGTGAATGTCACACTTTCTAATTTGGTATATGACTCATTTGTATGACAAGAAACAAGAAAATGAAACAAATGCACAAGTTAGCAGTATATGGTGTCACACTTGGCCCAGTATTCTAGGCTTATTTCTTAGGAAGCAGCCTGTGGTAAAGTCTTCACATCTGCAAGTTTGAATGTTATGTTTTTCGCTACGATTTTTCTTTTACTTTAGCCCGCACAGGTTTAGTCAGGTTGAGATGAGAGCAGTGGAATAGAAGTCTCAGACATTGGGATAGCTCATATATGATAAATGCTCTGTCTGCTTTGTAATGGCAAGTAATTGCAGTTTCAAATAATTCTCATCAAAGTGAATTGTTGCTTTCTTTTGTTTGAAAATAGTGCATTGTATTAAGACCATGCAAGTTTTTTTGTTTTTTTTTTTGTTCAAGATTATGGACAAATCCTATTTTTCTGTGCAAATAGAATCAGCTGGTGTAAAATTCTCACACGAGATCAGGTTTGTCCAGAGAAATCATGATTTTTGTTGATTGGTATGACATTACTGCTGTAATAAGTAAGAATAATGGCTTCAGAACCTTGGATGTTTCTCACACAAGGAACATAGATAAAACAGAAAACAGTCTCAATTTTTGTCAAGACAAAAAATATTGACTTGCTGTCTTGAGAATTGCAACCTGTATGCCTAGTTTAGATGAAACTTGATAGATATTATCTAGATATTGGATTGTAAATAGTAGCATGTTTGTAAATGGGCTATAAAAGTAGCATATTAATATTCTCATTCAGGTAACAGGTTTAGATGGAGCAAAAATGATTTCAAAGAGATTGGAAGAGAAAGGAGTCAAAGAATTAGAATACATTTCTGATGAAGGCCTCCCACTGACTGAGGGAATTGTTCCAGGAATAAGCAGACAAGTGGCCAGGTAAATTGTGTTTTGAAATCAGAATGCCTGAGCAATGGTTTTTTTTTTTTTTAAAAAGGAAAAATTATGTGCAGAAGAAAGTCTGTTTACTTGTGTAATAAAAGAATAAAGTCCTCTGTTTGAAAGTATCTGAACAAGATATCATTAAAAGAAAAAAGACACATGCAAGACAACTCAATTATATATCTAAGCAGGCAATAGTGGTATGACATCATTTTACAAATTTTATCTTTGGAAGCATACTTTATCTTCACAGTCCACACCCTTTGTCATGTAATATTTTTTCTGAATTTCCTTGGTTTATAAATAAAAAGGAGCAAGTGATTTTCAGACATGTAAATTACTGATTGTATATTTAATTTTTCTTGTAGCCTTGGTGTGACTGAGAAGGGGCAGGTTGTGCTCAGACTCTCTGTGGAAGATGCTCCTGGCCATTCTTCCATGCCACCAAAAGAATCAACAATTGGCATATTGGCTGGTGCAGTGCACAGGTAAAAAAAATTGCACAAAAATCAACCTTTTGGCAAAGTAACCTGTTCAAAGAAATCAGTGAATTTTATTTTAGGAATATCCTAGTAAGACAGCATTTTTACCAGACATGTTCTATAGATAAGACTTGAATTTGAAGATAGAATCACAAGTTCAAAATCATTGCAGAGCTGCCAACTGATATGGATTTTCCATGGTTTCTACAGAAAATTCAACTCTGCTACGGAACTACGGTTATCATGATAATCCACGGATTTCTGACATGCCAGTCTGGTTTGAAAGTTGATTAGATAAGAACTAAAAGTTTGCGAAAACCGGCTGATCCACATTATTTAGGCTATTAGATCTACTAGATGAAACTGATGGCAATATCAACAGTCACGCCTCATGGTCAGTTCAGTCAATGGGCGCACCCCACCCCCTACTCCCTCCCTCCCGATAGCCTATTTCCCCCGTTTATACTTTCGTGTATACGTCACAAGCATAAACAGTCAAATATGATGCTAAAAATGGAAGCACGGGAAATCCCGCTTTATTTTGGCTTTTGTTTGATGGAAATTGGCCAGTAACAGTTACGGTTTTTATAAGCTTTTCACACGGCTTCACAAAACCCCTGAAATTGTGACTTTTAGTTCGGGCTGCGGTTTCATGCTGCAAGGCCATTAATCGTCCTCCTCGCCACCTGCCATGGGCTCAACAGGTGGAACGCCAGCATACCAGCGAAGTCTTCCGGTGACTCAGAATTTGACCAACTTTAAAGCATTATAACTCGGGTTCTAATACTCTCTCATCCAGATTTAGTGAATGCATTCGAAAGTTTAGTTCAAGCTCTATAACACTATGAAAATCCGATGTTTCTATGATT
>JBCEWB010080136.1:0-12886 GCA_039654565.1 Peronia peronii | reverse complement strand
TACACGCACGGGTTTACGGGGGTTTTCTATAACAGAGGCCTGACCCCTTGCCAAACACGTACGTGAGTGGGGGCCATTAGTCCCATGTCTGTATCTTGAAAAATAGGGATTTTATAAACTTTTTTTTTTTTTTGACATACGAGTTGTTATTTACTGAGTAACAGATTGAAACGGTTTTTGGCTCTCCTGTAAAATTTGATTTTCTGTTTGCGACGTTCTGTCAGAAGAAGACAGAGCAGTTATGTGAGATCGTTGTGCCCAGTCCTCTTGCTTCCTCTTGCCAGACAAAAAAGGTGCTGAACAAGCAGTTCTTCCATCCACACCAGTATGTGTTCTGCACCTACCTTTATCCTATAGGGTTTCGTGTTGGAGTAAATGCTGTACAAATGTCTCAGCATTCGCCTGTTGTACAGATTCTCCGCCGATGTGCTAATCAGGAAAAGTGCATCGTACTTGTATGTGATGTTCTTGGCTTTTGGAGATGGAGGGATCTCGCAATTTTCCGGATTGATGTGAAAGTCTGTCCGGCAAGAGCAATAACCGTGAAATTACAGTTATAAAAAAAAAGTCTTAGTAAAAGGGTTATTTCCCATATTGGTGAAAATAGCCCAAAATGGTTTATCTCTGGTTATTTCCTTGGCAAGGCAAGAAAATGCTCCTAGAGTGGGTTTCTGCTCTGTGCAGATAAATACAACATATAATTAATTGCAAAATCAAGGATATACCCTAATGCTATAATATAACATTTTACAAAACATACTGACGAAATATAATAATGGATTTTTCCTTTGTTTCTGACTGCTTGCTCAAAAATATTCGAAAATAATCTCAATAATGAATACATCTGTGTCGAATAAGCTATAAATGCACAATATGCAATAGTACACGGAAACAAAAAAAAATCGAAAATTATTATGCTAATTCCAACGTCTTTTTATCATATTAATTACGAGAAATCTCTGGATGTCGCTCCCACAGCCTAGTTCACACAGACAGATTCGAAAACAAACTGCCAGTAAGAGAAATAAGAAAATGTTGGTGCCATGGATACGAAGACAGCAGTTAAACTTGGTATCATGAGGCATACGATATCTCTCTCCAAGATGTCAGTGATGACGTAATTGCCACGTTTATGATTGAATTTAAAAATCTAAATCAAGAAAACTATAGGGCAGTATTTGGTATCAAATTATACAAGAATCCGTCGCTTAGTGATTTTTTAAAGCATATTTTTAAAATAATAAGTTTCACACACCACGTTTTTCTTCCCCAGTCCGAACCCCCTACTAACGGTCGAACTGTGCAAAATGAGGATAAGTCGGGCATCGAAATCGGCCGTCTGCCTAGCGATTTTAGCCAATGGGATCTCATTACACATTTTGTTTTCTTCATTTTACTATCGGCTTCCTTATGAAGCGCTGGTGTGGCCAGTGCCTGTATAGCGGGCTTAACATTCGTTGATCTGAGCCTATGATAACACTTTAAGATTAATGATGAGCAATTCTTGCCTGTGAACTCATCAGTGATGTAGGTGCTATGTCGGTCCCACAGTTCTTCTTCATTTTTCTTCTCTTCCTGGAGTCTCAAGTTGTAAGCAGAGCGACGTCTCAGGAGCCTTTTACTCTCCAGCTCTTTTGCTGCAGATCAAAATACAGTATGAAGAAGATAATAGAAATCCACCATATCGTTTATCTTCTCAGCCCTGCCCACTGGTACAATGGTGGCAAATAACATTCAGGTAGCGACTAACATTCGGTACAATGGTGAGCGAAACCATATCGCAGTATGATATATTTAAGCCTCGTATTTATCAATCACTCATACCAACCGATTACATTATCTTCAAAAGCAGGGCAGCAGATTAGGCTGAAATCTTTCAGAAGCTCAGGAAGGAACACCAGCATAGGCTCAGGGAGTCAGGGCTCAAAGAGCTAACAGAACTTGAGTTTTTATGTATTGGCGTCGGTGCAGTCTAGAATATTGGGCCGAGATGAAGGAAAATATGAAAGAGAGCCAGATACCTCTGCATAATTCCATCTTATTAGGATTAATTTATTATTTCTGGAATTTTTTAACATGTAGGCTGTTTCCATGTTGCATAAGCAAAAAATCGGACAACAGGATCAATCGATTAATAAAATAAAGTCTGAACAGAAGAATCTTATTTTATATCAAACCGGATGTCAGTTGTAATAGAACATACCTTTGAAAAACTCCTCAATGCTCTTCGAATAATAGGTGAAGACCAGTACCGCTAAAGCGGGCACCAAGAGAGCATCAAAAGTCGACACAAGGAAACTTTGCAGCCGCTCAATTTTCATGTTGTCTTAGATTCTCACATAATTATAATATCTCATGTGAAGTCACACTCTTCATACCTTATTCTCATTTGTTTGGCTTTATTTTAAATATTTATCATGGAATTCGGTTCTGTCCGAGTTAAATGGCAACAAAATTTCATGATACATACATGGGACAACAAACTCTTGAACTTGAAAATCTCATTACAGTTGATTTTCTCGTGGTTATGCTAAACCGACACGCCAACATTTTCAGTTTCCACAGTGCTGCCATTATGAAAACCCCTGTTTTCATAATGTGGCTCCACCCTTTACAAAAGACAAAGATATATCATACAGCACTTCCATATTTTCGGTTAATATAGATTATAATTCAAACTGAAGCTTCTCAAGTTCAACAGGAAGTGTTCTTTGTCACGCGACAATTTCTAGGGAAGTAATTATGACGTCATACAGCGTATAAAAATTGCGATTACTATTTTTTTCGACTACCACATAAAACGTCTTTCAACGTACTCGGTATTATTGGTGCAATTACTCTTATACTGTTCGGAAATAAACTATGCCTTATCCATTCTTCTAATTTGGCATAACTCCTAGCGAGTACCTTTCACTAACGTCTGCGTGCAAATGATTGTTATTCCAAAGTGATATAAGATGAATCCCACTTTCTCGGCTTCATTAATGCATACACTGTAATGCTGTTAATATTTCGTTTTTATGTTTTGTTCAAAATGTTTACTATTCAGATTGAAAGACCAGCGTCTTCTTCCCTATGAAATAACGTGATTTGGGAAGAGAAATGAGGTAGAATGTTAGAAATGAAAAAATAATAATAATACTAATAAAGAGGGCGATAACAAGAGAGAGAGAGAATGGATCGACGTTGCCGTGTGGTTATACACCTGCTACTCGGCCAAAAACTCACATCAGTGGATGGGAACGATTCGAAGGTTAGAACCTGCCTTTTTTTTCAGTGGTTCAAGGGTCTTCTGGCTTCTAGAGGTAGTGGAACTGATGTTTAGGTTTCGCGGATAACGGCGAATACATTTCGGAGATCCGGTATGTCTGTTTCGCGCGTTAAAGAACTCTTGGCAGTTAGGAATCGGATGAAGGGAGGGCGGAGACACCGCCGTCAGGGCAAGATTTCCAAATTCCAGATTTCTACCCATAAAGATTCTTGTCACCAAAAACAGGGCAGGCACTTATAGTCAAGATCCTACTTTCTCAGGATTGAAAGGCTAAATAATAAAAAAATGAAAAAATAAGTAGAAAGAGAAAGAGAGACAGAGAAACTAAGAGAGGGGCTGAAGGAGGGGCAAGAGCGAGGAATTAGAGAGAGTTTACGGTTTCAGCTCAGAGCCAGCAACAAACAGGAACGAAAGAAAAAAGAGACGGGCAGATAATATCCTAGAATGGATAGGATTAAATTTCCTGATTCTCTGAGCAATGGAAGGTAGTGAGGATTGGAAGGGGGTTCATGGCTTTATCTTCAAAGGCACCCCTGCGACATCGGCAGAGGTCACTGGATAGGTGAGATGTGGTGAGAATCTTTCAAGTGGGCACAAGTTGTAATGGAATTAAATGAACAGGAGTTGTGATATTGTCCTTTCAGCATAATCTGCGATGTCATCAGATGCTTTCTGGAGACAGAGGTAGAGATGTCTCGAAAAGAGTCAGGGGGCTGTCCTTGAACACACAAATTGTTTTTACAACTTCAAAAAAGGTTTTTTGAAACTAAACTGAGATAAAATAAATGGGGTTTTATTTCTCTTTCGGCCACATCCTGAATCTGGTTCAACACAACCAAGACAATGCATTGATACAGAAAGAAAAAAAAAAAAAGAAACATGACAGTTTATATGGGATCCAGCAATTACAAAACTCAATATAATTTACCACTCATTCCCAGGGAGAAATTTGTTGAAGGGAAGTAATGGGCCCTAGCAAATGAAAAGAGTCAGGCAAAGGTAGCTAGGTCACATTTAGCTCCTCCGAGAACAAGGCCAAAAGGACTTAACAATTACCAAGTATTCATCAAAGCTATTTCTCCTTCAGTTCTTCACCTTGCAAAAGAATACAATGCGTGCAATTTTGAGAAATTGGGGAAATAATAAGTAATGCCTTGGGCAAGGTTGGCTGTTAATGCTCCAGTACCCAGAGTAGCTTTTATAATAAAGCGGTAGCATTGTTGAAAGAAACGACTGGATTTCCATATTCCAACAATGAGATCATATGTGCTAATGGAATAATAGTTTGCCCTGTGTCGTATGCACTCTAAACTTATTCTTTCACTTAAAATATAAACATTATCTAAGCTTTCAGTCTTTCTGAGCCCTTCTTAACTATGTGTCAGATGTATTACTTGGATTGTAAAAGATCAAATTTCATGAGTAATTCATTAATCTATGATCCCAACTCCATAATCTGATACTGGTGCAGAACACCTTATGATTATAAAAGACTCGAAAATGAATGCAAGTGTGGTCATGAAATTTGGAACACAAATTCTAAAAAAAACGTTTTTGTTCTGACATATTTTTAGATATTTGTGCACAAGACTCTACTACTCCAACGTTCTGCGAATGAGAAAAACCAGTTACTACTAAACTCATGTGAGGGTTTGATGGGAAAAAAATATTTTTAAATACCTATCGAATGCGTGGTTACTAACTATCTGCCTACTATTTTAACAGAGAAGCCATGAAGTCCTTATCAGAAATCACGTTTTGACGCTTACTATTATTAAGTTTCAAAAACGTCTAACACATTTAAACTCAGTGTGAGTTTTACTGAATGATACTACTAAAGGGGCTTTTGAAAGTTTTAGCATGGCAACTGCTAGTATATTTGGTAGGCTATATTGTTGGCCTTTATAAATGGGATCTACGTTTCATAAGCTTAACAAATACTTCCGCTTAAAACTGATAGAAGAAGCCAACAAAAGAGTATAAGATCACTCTGAGAGAAATAAAGACCAGGTCAGTGTGACTGGCCTTATCTTTTTTCCGGAATAGATAACTGAACGATTATAGAGCACGCCATTTTGAAATTGCTTCCATGAAATATGGGACAATGTCTTTGCACGAGATAACGTTCACAAGCAGCCAATCATTTTGTTCACGTAGTGAATCATGCCTGTAGCACGTGAAGATAAACTGATCATCTTATACTGTTGTGCACATTATGAAGGAATGAAATATTTTTCTCGAGATATCAAAACGTGTCAATTATTTTCAGAATATGAGTTGATTTTGAGGTTAAAATGGCTCTTTTACTGAAAATCCCCATTTCTATTTTGTTTTGGTTTGTTTTGTTTCGTTTTGTTTTGTTTTTTGTTTTGTAATCACACATGGATTCATTCATTCTTTCAAGCAGCATTTTGAAGAAAATTTTGAAGACTAGAAATGCACTCCCAGTGCTTTCTTTTGCTTTCAACATATTCACTTCTGCATAATTGTTTGTTTAAATTCATGCATCTGTTATAACAGTGTAGTCTAACGGAGCTTTGACAGCGAAAAAAAAAATTCATGCTAAGGTTTCATCTAAAAATGTTTTGTTTATGTTATGTTTCGTCTTGACAGTCTCTGTCTCGAAATTGAAAAATATTTCCACATAATGAGGAGAAGAAGAGACAGGAGGATGTTGGTGACTGAGGTTGCTATTTCATTTGAGACTGACAAGAAATCGTGATCCTTTGCCCATTGTTTACATCATCACCTTCAATACTTTACGTAGATTTTAAAAATTGTTTTCTCTGTGTCTTGAATTACATACGTTCACAAATTGACAAAAGATAAAAATAAGATAAATTAAAAACCTCCTGTGAGTGAGAGAAAGGATAATATCAATTTAAAAAGTTTTAAATGTAATGATGTACCAACGGAGAAAGGGTCACGACTTTCTGTCACAGTCTTATTTTCATGTTAACTGATTACTTCCATTACGTTACGTTCTGTAATACATCTTTCAGCCCCCTAGTGGAGGTTATCTCGACGGGTTCTTTTTAACACTTAACCAAGTCATTTGTGAGTGTGGCTAAAACTTAAAGTTCAGGCGGATTTCACTATCCGCCACATTATTTATGACAACTAGAAAGCACAATAAACAGACTCCATGAAACTTTATATGTAATGGTTCTTGAACTTAATAACTCATGTGACTGCTCATCGCAGTGAATCTGTTAATCTGTTATCCCACTGTGTCATTTATACACTCAGGGACACATTATGTTAATTAAACAAACAAATTGAGAGAAAGTGGTTGTAAATTCTGTGACTGATCATGGGCCATCTTACCTCGTGTCTGTTATAACAGCAGTGGTGCTTACTCTTGTTTTTATATATCACACTTCTCTATCTCTCTCTTTCTCTCTCTCTCCCCTCTCGTCCTCCTTCTATTCTTTCTCTTACTCTCTCCTCTCCCCTTTCTCCTTTACTTCTCTTCTCTTTCTTCCTTCTCCCTTTTCTGCTCCTCCTTCTATTTGTTCATCCCCATCATCTGTTTTTCTGTATTGACAATGTTTCAAGGTTTCTCTATATTGACAATGTTTCAAGGTTTCTCTACACTGACAATGCTTCAAGGTTTTTCTGTATTGACAGTGCTTCAAGGTTTCTCTACAGTAGCTATACTTCAATGTTTCTTTATGTTGACAATGCTTCAAGAGTTCTCTACATTGGCAGTACTTCAAGGTTTCTTTACTTCAATAATGTTTCAAGGTCTCTCACTGGCAATGCTTCAAGGTTTCCCTACATTGACAAAGTTTAAGGTTTATCTACATTGACAGTGCCTCAAGGGTTCTCTACATTGACAAGGCTTCAAGATTTCTCTACATTAACAATGCTTCAAGGTTTCTCTGCATTGACAATGCTTCAAGGTTTCTCTATGTTGACAATGTTTCTCAAGGTTTCTCTCAGACACGTTTTGCTTTTTATGCCAGTTACTAAAAGCCCAAGTTCTCAGTGATATTTAGGACAATTAGATTTTCAATGGTCGATGTATACCTTTTAAAATAGTAAAATGCAGTGGTTGATGATTACTAAACGGAGCGTATCACATATGAAATTCCGGGCCAGGAAGGGTTAAGAGCCCACTGATATACTTTGTGCCAAGTCCAGTAGTGTTTGTGTCCTTCTTTTTCTCTCTCTCTCTCTCCTCCATTTCTCTCTCCTGTTTCATCTCCTTTTTTTTTCTTCTTCTTCTTCTCAGTCTATTTTTATTTTCATGCTTATTCTTACTCTTTACCTCATTCTCCTTACTCTTTTTCCCCTCTCTCCCTCTTCCCCCTGCCCCTGGTCTCTGTTCCTTTCTCCATTTAACCCTCTGCGACCAGCTTAGATCAGCTTTTGATTAAAACAAAATGTTGGTGTTGTCATTAACTCTTAGTGACCGCTGTCCTATCTCACATATAAACTCGGCCATTTTTTATGATTGATTTCAAGACGGCAAGCCTTCCATAGCTGCTCATTTCTAGACCTTTATTATGACGCAAACCCTCAAAAGTTGTGTTCTTAGCAACAAACGTCAATTGAGTAGATGTATAAAACTTATTAAAATGTATCGAAGCACCTTGACTAAGATCGAAATTTATATTAAGAGGTACACTGACGAAATGAGGAACGCCACGTGATATACCACATGAGGTGGCATGTTCGAATATTAAAGGTTAAAGTGGATTAAATTTCCGTAACGTTACTATACGATCCTAAGTGATGTCGTAAAATAGGCCTTTTTCAAGAGTCTGTGATCTAAACTCATTTCCTCATATAATATTAATAATAAAAGAATAATGATAATGGTATTTACATAATTTATTTCTGAACAAGTACGAGCACTCAGGGCTTTGCAATCTAGTACAATCCCGACAGACACAAAAGAGACACCTATCAAGTCTCTAAGCTTCCTGTAAAGCGTACAAGCCGGCTGCCTACGGCGCCCATAGCCGTATGAATATATCCAATCTGTCCTTAGCTTTCGACCGTCTGCAGGAGCTCCGAACGATGTATGAAATGTGTCACCCCAGATTGCAAAAGGTTAATCCTTGTTCTATAAAAACTGTGGATGGAGTCCCCTTCACTTTACGAGATAACCACCCGTAGGAGGTTGAAAGACGTAAATATATCGTAACTTTCATGAGAAAGCACCATTCTGTGTCATTGTGTCACTAACCGCATGTTACGTCTCGGGAAGAAAACCTGGCGCGCCGTGGGCCAGCCGTGCTCCCTCGCTATCACCGAAACGTTAACCACGACGGGTTAGGACAGAAATAAGTTGTAACGGCTGAAAGTATTTCAGTTTTTGGCCTACATTCTACCTGGGTTGTCGACGCTGTCCGTCCTGCCGTGCCCTATTATTTGGCAGGGTGTTTTTGCTGGTTCCCTGCTAAAACTTTTAGTGCGGTAAACATAGTCTGTGTCAGTCTGACTTCGGCTGACTAAATTGTGTAGGCAACCAAGTTCGTTTTTACGTGTGGTACGTTATCCAAATACTCGGATACTGATTCACAAAGAAAGTGTGTTAGGTTGTTTCAAAGTCAAACCATATTTATATAACAGAGAGAGATGTGCAGTGTATGAAGAAAATTTGATTCAAAGAGGTAAGATCTTGGCCAAATTTTGTAATATTTGACTTTGTAATGTCTGCAATGATCAAAACTAGAAGGTTGGATAGTGAATGTCTCCATATTAAAATTTGTGTTTATTTGCACAAGCAGCAATAAACCTGGTTGGTTTATTATTGCTATTGCTGTTGTTGTTGTTGTTTTTCTTTCCCTTTATCTCTTCTTCCTCTTTTCCCCTTCTTCTTCGTCTTTTTTTTTTTAATTCGGCTTCCTCTCAGTCTATTTTTATTGTTACTGTTATTCTTTCTCTTTACCTCATCCTTTTTCTTCTTGTTTTGTGTGTGAGCTGATTCCAAATGGCTGGTTCTCACTAAAACGATTTTCCAGCGAATTATTTATTCATATAGAGATATAAATTCGATCTAGGGGAAGTGTGAGATTAATTATCACAATGCAACTGCTAAAGTTAGCACGATGTTGCTTTATTGCCTACGCGTCAGTTGTCTTGCTCCAAGTCGCAAATTGCAATTGAAACCTATTTTATCGTTCCCACATGGAGACATGACTGCTGAAGAATATAAACTAAAACAGCCATAATATATACCGTCAAACTCATTTGGTAACGTCCTAAGTCATTTAGGGGGAATGGGGGCGCAAATTGAGTTCAGGCCAAAGCTGAACACTTTGAGTCTTTTACTGCATCCCTCTTAAAGCCTTGTTTCCAACAGTGATATTCAGTATGAACCTGCACCGTCTGAAATAAAGTATGTATATAATGTTATATGGTTAAATGAAACGCCTTTGTCCGTTTTTCCCATAATAGCCAAAA
Organism: Peronia peronii; assembly: GCA_039654565.1. NCBI lineage: Eukaryota > Metazoa > Mollusca > Gastropoda > Systellommatophora > Onchidiidae > Peronia > Peronia peronii. The sequence continues at coordinate 3,198 of JBCEWB010080136.1, read as the reverse complement.
AATGACTTGCGCAGTTATTGAATAAAATGAAGATATAACAAATTCCATAAGCTGCCATCATGCATTCGGCTGCATAAGGAGGAAAACAATATGATTCAGATATGAAGTTCAGAAAAGACTGGATATTTTACTCTTCACATTTATGAGGGCAATGAAATTTATGAAAATTTACGGAGCGAAAGAGTTGTAGGATTCAGGACATAAAACTGGTGTGACAAAATTAATGCAGATGCTAATTTACAGGGTAACGGCTGGTCGGTGTAGTAGTAATGTTACCATTATAGTAGATGGGTACTAATTATTTCTATTATTGTAAGCGTGTTATAGTAGTGTTATTGGGGGGGAGGGGGGGGGGGGAGGGAGTGGGCGCTGCGGTTGTGTGGTTAGGCATCTACTCGGTGAAAAACTTACATCGTGGATGTCACCCGTTCGAGTCTCGAATCTTACAATCGGGGGGATGGGAAGGATTTGAACCGGCATTTTTTTCAGTGACTTAACGGTCCTCTGGCTTCTCTGGTAAGAAAGTCCGACATTTAGCCTTCTCGAAAAAGGGCGAATATTTCGGAGTCCCGTATGTAAGTTATGCACGTTAAAGAAGCATTGGCAGTTCAAAATCGAATGAAGAGTAAGCGGAGATGCCGTTGTAGGGGCAAAATTTCAAAATTCAAAAGTTTCTATCCACACAGTCTCGCCGAAAATCTCGTAGCAATTAAGGCCCAGATAGTCCCACTTTCTTTGCATTAAAAATCTACAATTAATTTTAGAAAATGGTCTTGTTCCTTCTGTCACATTTTGCTTTGATCCGAGACGGACACATTGAAACTGATGACACTGTAATAGGCGCTCGACCGTTCTTGAAATAAAATAGTTGAGAGGACCTTTGTTCGTTTGTTTGATTTGTTGCACTAGTTTGTTTCATTTTGTTTTGTTTTGCTTTTAATTAAGTTTCAACATTCCTGGCTTGGCTTCTTTATCAATTTCTCCCATTAATTTGAGTGTTATCCATTAATCGGCACTGTGTGTTCTCAGATTTTTTCACGCTATGCATTCTGTATATAAATATTTCATACTGCGTTGTTCCGTAGTATACATTTGTTAAAAAAAATCCTATGCATGACATTCCTCCCTGGCTTTGCTGATGCTTGTTGGAGTCGCTGAAAATGTGTCTTGCGTCCTTCAGATATCAGCGTAATAAATATACATACCGGTACTCAAGGCATTGCAGCCACAGGTACGAGTATTCGACTACACCAGCCCTGTCCTGTGTGAAACTGCAGCGTGGCTTCTCCGATCTTGGCCCAGTCCAAGGCCTATTCAGTCGTTGAAGCTGCTATTTATGACATTCCATAGCCATATCATAGCCATCAATCCTGCCACAAATCCGTCCACACCTTATTTACCGTTCAAATTGCTTCAAATCGTTTCCTCTTATCGTCATATTAGTCTAGCTATAGACTCAATCTACCAATCTGTTGTGCATAGAGCGGTAACTGTATTATCAGCGGATGCAAGTGCTAATGTTCCCATTTTTCAAGGACGGGTTAAAAAAATGAATAATTAAATGAACGATAAACTGACAAGTGTGTTTACTCTAACTATGATTAAGAGCAGGTTGGGGGTGGGGTGGAAGGGAAGGGGCTTCAGATATTATATGTAGCTAAACACTGAAAACCTAACCGACAAGAGTGAGAAACGAAAAAAGCGGCGGATGTAATCTATTCCACTGGTATCTACATGGTTTGAATTGGACACATGTCGTGCCATAAACACTTACCCTTTATCAGTTATATTTCAGAAAGTATGTATTTTATCTAGACATATTGCTACATATAAGCTTATTAGTTGACCGTTTATCAAGGCACTTCAGACATGATAACCGAGTTCACGAACACAGCCAATAGAAAATAGATACCAATCAAGAACACAAAAATTCAAACCAGGAAGAGAACGTTTCTAGTCAGTGGGAAGAGGGAGGAAGAAATATTTAAATTACGTTTATGATGACTTTGTGAACGAACTTTGAAGGCAAGCCTTGGAAATTATGAGGAAATGATTTCATTCAGCGACCGAGGATTGAAACAAATAGTGAAGACCGTGTAGACCATCGCCACAGACTAACCAGACGGAGCGGAGGGCTCCTGAATCCGTCCGCTGTTACGCAAGCTCCCCGACTGTCCGCCATATTGGTTTTCCTGTATACGGTCAGGCTGCAGTCTCTTAGTTGTTGCGGCAGGTCTCAAATCGGCAGACTGACCCGGCCGAGAGATTAACCCTCGGGCGCTAAGCAGGGCACGATACCTGCACTCGGCAGTTCCTAACTTCTATGCAAGCGGAGCAGTTAGTTCCAGGCCCAGTCCGGCAATAAATTACACAGACGACAGGTGATTGTGCCTCTTGGGACATCAGGAATTCCATTGCAGTGAATTTCTTTGATGTTGATGCACTTTAATATGCTGTTATTCATAATCAGACGCTCACAGGAATTGGTGCAAATTTACAATCACATGAAAGCTCAACACCCTGCCCGTTACCCACCTTCTCTGTTTCTTGCCATCTTTGCCCGTCTCTTAGTAATAACTTCTTGAAATGAGTATGTAATTCGGACTCTCGGATGATTGAAAATTTTTTTAAAAAATCGTATAGACTCATTTGAACCTTGGAAACTTTTGTTTGCCATCTAATATTGTTAACATTTCAAATACTTCTTAGTCCATATAATAAAAAATGATTTAAAACATGTTAGTGTCAGTAATAGGTCAATATGAAGATTTTTTATTTTCAAGGTTAAAAATATGATATTCTCAGTTCTAAATGCTAAGTCTATGTAAGAAAAGAACAATAATTATGTATATTTTTTAATTCTTTGGGCACAGATTTGCTGGAAACAATAAATAAATTTGACTACTTAGAATATCTTGACAAATGATAAGATTAGGTAGGCCAACAAAATTTGAAACATTTATTCTTGCATAAGTTTTGAAATGGATTTGGCACCATGTTTCAAAATTAACAAAGGTAATATAGATATTCATCAACATGCATAAAATGTGTGCAGCAAAACAATATACGCTCCCAACAAAGCAGGTTTCTGTGATCAATACCGAGGAAGGATCTTCAATCAAAATATTCTGTTACAGGCAGGATGGATATCATGCAAATAGATAAAGTTGCAACAGGAGCGAATAGTTCTCATTATCT
>JBCEWB010080104.1:0-12888 GCA_039654565.1 Peronia peronii | reverse complement strand
CGCAAAGAGGAAAAAAAATGTATTGTTTCGTTTTTATTCGATTAATCAGAAATTCGTTTTATCAGAGTTCGGTTTGCGTGGACTCAACTGTATTTGCAACTACAGCCGTAAGGTCATCAAATTAACCCCCAAAAATCATAATGATTAAGATAAATTCTTTGTGGTTGGCAGCTCTGTAAAATGTAATGTGTTGGAGGGCCAGGATTGCAGCCTCACTTTTAGCAGTGTTGAGGCTTGTCATTTGAGTGACCACGGTACTAACATATCGGAAGGCAATGTCTACTTTTGTGCTCAGTAATGGCACAGATTTTAGATTAGAACTAAAAGTCAGATTTAAATTTTGTTCTTGTTTAGCCAAAATCATATTTCAGGCTCCCACTGGCATGCCACCATCATATTATTTGTTTCATTATTGTGTAATATATAAGTGCATGCAGATGTCACTTCCTGTATTATCATCAAGATCAAATGGATATTTTCTCATCACAGGAAATCAGTTGACGATTCTTTCAAATCTTTTGGCAGCAGTTCCTCAGGGATATCTTTGTAAGTTAATCTTGTATGTAGTTATAATTCCAAACTATGATGATGATAGATACATTGTGTCTTCAATATTAGTGTGTTTGTAACAGTATGAACTTGTATTTGTAATAGATTGTAGGAAGTAGTTATACCACACGGGTCTTTAATGGGGTTGACAGAGAGATCATGTTGCAGGTACACCAAAGAGATTATAGCACAACTAAAGTTAGAGCTTGCTAGTAATTGTTCTAGGTTTCCTCACGACGATTTGCACTTTTACTTGTGTTTATCATTTACTTGGTTTCCAAATGTGATAAATCTTCACTAAATGAATACAGTTTTTGTTACAACTTTCAGATTGAAACGCAGGAAGCGAGAGATGAGTTAGAACGGCCAATCCATAAGACTATTTTGTTGGTATGTTTTGTGTTTCTTTTCTTGTACAGAAATTAAAATTTGTTTTGTTACTGCATTACTTTGTGCATTGCTTTTTTACTTCTTTACATATATATATGTCTCTTTTAGCACCTAGGGTAATTTTCTGGCAAGTGCAATCTCAATTCTTATTGTGCAAGAATAAAACAGAATAAGATAATTTTTTCACCAAACAAAAAATTATGAACCCAAACATGCTCAGATTAACCACAGTATACACAGAAAGCAAAAACTACATAATAAATTTCATCCACAATTGTGTTAAATGATTTATTGATACATTAAACGTGCAAGCAACTCTTGGTAGTATTTTACATTATTCTCCTCATTCAAACCTTGCACACAAATTCTACTAAACCAAATCTGAAAAGATTATAAAAATCTGAAAAATAAATTGTACAGGTGATAATCAAACCCTAGTAAATCACAAACAGAATTATTTTTCTATGAAAATACAAGGAAACATCAAGTCAACTAATATCATAAACTTCAATTACCACTGAGCATGAACTATTTCCGTACATCAGAATCTGACAAAAGAATAGAGGCATGTACAAGAATGGAAGTAAAAGAGAATCGATCTGTGTGCGATTTTATGATAATTATGCTGAGGCAAAACAAAGGTGATTCCAAATGTAGCAAATCTGTTCACTGATTTTTTTAATTTCATATTTCAAGATGAAGTGTTTTTCCTAATGAGAAATTAAAAATCTGATTTGAATGTGGTCATCCTTGATACATGTATTTTGAATTGGTGGCAAAAACAACTAGATAGAATTCTCATATGAAAAGTCTTCACCTCGACCAAAAAAAAGTTAACAATTAATTAATAAAATAAGACAAAATCATACTAGAATACTAGAACTGTGTCATTTGCAGTAGGTTTTATCTTTCTTTTAGCAACTAATATTAATCTTGTGTTTAAAGTATAATAATTATTTAAAAAACAAAACAGAAAGCTCCATGACCTCACATTCCTTGAATCTTTTGACGATCTAGGCCTACTTGGTAGATACTCTGGGCTATTATATATAAATATTCCATTTTCAGTTGTGCCAGATAATAAATTTGTCAGGCTACTAATCCGATTCTCTTTTGGGTTTATGAATAGATAATTGAAAACACTTTAAATAGAAACAGAAATATAAAAACTGATACAAAACTAGTTCTTTCAGTCCTCTCTTGGAAGAGAGCAATCATGCACAACAGACAATAACAAGCTAAATTTACACCAACTCACCAAGTACATTCTCATTACATTCAATACACTTCAGGATCACACATATATGTTTCATTGTTTTAAAAAAAAAAAATTAAATAAATAAAAAAAAAAAGTTCATACAAATCAAATTTTGACATGTACACTATTAATTGTTATATGGGATTTATGCCTCGTCAACAGAGTTCACCCTGCAAATGCTATGATCTTTATCATTCTTATATTCTATACACTTTTAATTTCTTAGCTCATTAAACAAAGGTCATGTTAGAACTATTTGTAACAACTGACCAAATTTAATTTTCTATTCAGGAAACTGAATCATAGTGTGGTTGTAATTCTGTAAAAAAAAAAAAAAAAAAATCTGTACAAAAAAAAAAAAATGCTCCTCCTTTCCCACCATCATTTCTGTAAAACATTGAATAAAACAGTTAAGGAGTCACACAATGTCTACTTGAAATCTCAGTTACAAATATCTATATCATTATCAATGATGAGAGCTCTCTGACATGACCCAATTTCATAGCCTAGTCAACTAAGTTTATTAAGGGAGAGAGAAAAAAAAAGAGGGAGAAAACAGGACCTATTAATACTATTATACTATTTACATGCATACTGTCATTCAATCTCAAAGCAAAAGGAAAAAAAGTTGAGGATTGATCGCCAGCACTTGGCTCTATGCATTGTTTGTTTCAAAAAAAAAAAAAAAAGATGGACAAAGTTTTGTTTTTGTTTTTTTTTCTCAACAAAGTTTGAAAGACCATTCTCTCTGTCAAACTGAAAATAAAATGGTTGATCCAGACCTAATCCGTGATTAAAAAAAAAAAAAAATAATAGTGACCTCCTAATTTCAATATTTACCTCACACTGAATCCATTAGAAAAAAAAATCAAGAGAAAAATGCAGATCCATCATATTCATAAGATTAAGAGTGTCTTGTCATTGTCAACCAAAATCCTTCAGCGGTAATCCATTCTTACTTTTCAATCAGGGTTGATAAACTTTATCACTCTTGCTTGTCATTTACCATGGACAGTTTAATTTAAAAAGAAAATAAAGCTTAGCACTGCTCCTGCATGCCATGCATATTTCAAAAAGGCAACAGTCTCGTCATTTCATTTTTTGATACTATGAAGCAGAAATACTTGACCCTAAAGTCGAAAAGAAAACACAGCACGATTAATTTTTCCAAAGAACTGGTATATCATGAAATCTGCCACAAAATGAAAACTCTTTCATATACCTACATCAATGGAAATAAACATGTTTCACTTATAAGCTGAGAAGCAAAGTGTATTAAATAAAATAAAAAGACAGGTCATATCATTGAAATATGTGAGTTATATGTAAAACGGGAGTAACTTGGCTGGGAACTACAGATATCTAGGAAAATGCACAGCTGAGGTCTTGAGTTGGCCTAAAGAAATGAATGTCTGAAACCCTTGTCCCACAGTCAACTCTCCCCTCACTCTCCTTCCAAAGAGTAAATTTGCTGAGGACAAAGGGCATAGTAAATATATTATTTCATAGAAAATCATCTGTGTACTGGTCCAAAAATATCAGTGATATATAGTGACAGTGATAAACTTAATTTTGCCACAATGTGATAATTTAATTCCTTTCCTGCGTAATTCCACTCACCATCATCCAATCAACTTCCCAAGTTATCTATCTAAAAGTGATGCAATATTCTGGCAATGCAATTTTTGTTTATCCTTCATGGTATGATTCAAGTTGCCAAAAAATGCACTTTAAAACCGTGAAAGCACAATCAGTGGAAAAAGCAAATCTTATATATATCTAAATTCACGAAGTTTCTGTGCTTGCCAAACAGCCATTGCCAGCAGGCAGGCAAAATTTACTAACATTTTAATACAAAGGTCCTCTGGCCCAACAATTTTAAAAGTGAGCTCAAAATATTCACACGCCACAAGAATATAAAACCCGCTAAGTAAGAGAATCTATTTTTAAAAAATATACAAAAATTATATATTATTCTGCAACAATTACATTACAAGAGATGCCATTCCAAGATTCCTTAAATAGAGGAAATTCAATCAGAACCACTTATTTTCCACAAAAAAAAAAAAAATAATAATTTTTTAATGACATTTTAGTACACACATACCACATGTCCGACAGCGGAAATCTGTTAAATAGTGGAAGAAATGGCATCCCTGGCTACACAAAATACAATTGCAACATCCTTCATTCAGTCATCATCATAAATATGTATTTCCACAACAGCCATCTTTAAAAAAAATATCATTGGCAGCAAAATTACTTTGTGGATTATTTCTTTTCCAAACCATTGCAATTGGTAAGTGTATGTATTCTGTATTCTAAATTTCAGCAGAAATCAAAAACAAATATGGACAAGTAATTATTACATCTGTGAGAGATTATCAAAGAGTAAGAACAAGTTCAACAGCTGTTTTCTAAAAAGTAATACAGTGGTTTCCACCTAAGAACCTTCTGTCTAAGAGCCCATTTCTCTTGCAAAACAATTTTTCATCATAATTTACCTGCTTAAGAACCCGTTCCCACATAAAAATTCCTCCAAAAAGCCCTGTGTGTACTCGTAATTTCACATCATATTGTCCACTTGAAAGAAACACAAGGCACCAGGCGTGCAGGAAAATGGAGAGGTGGTGGAGGGAAGAGCAATAAGGGGTGGGGGAGTAATGTGTGTGACTGCATAACCAAACCACCCATGGACTAGCCTGAAACCATTTCTTTGTCTGTCAACATATGGCATACTGCCTATGATTGATTTGTGTATAAAGAGGAACAAATTTAGCATCCTGACTGGTCAGTTGTCTTTCTACTTCAGTCGGTCTGGCTGATTTTAAAACTCAAGTCCCTCGTGCCATTATGCCTGGGCTTTTGTTTTTTCCTTCAACTATGAAACTACACAGAAATGCAGTCTATCTTTGAAAGAAGCTAGGTTTCACAGATGAAATTATAAATCAAGAAGGGTCAGGAACCATTAGATCTAATTACAATATATAGACATATAACGAGGAAAGTTCTTCTTATCGCAGAGACATATCTTTAACCAATGTTAACGATCAGCTAAATTTAGAAGACAAGACATTTTATTCAGGTGGATTCGATAACTTTTCAATCCGCCTTAAAGTCCGTCTGCCCGAGAGTCCACTTTTTTTTTGTCTCTTATGTGGAGACCACTGTACAATCAATAGTCAATTCTATACTGAAAAAAAGAAGTCAGACTGAAGCATCATGGTATTCACCTCAAACTTCTGGAAAAGAGAAACTAAATGGTTGCCTAGAAAGTTGATCCTTCTGCTGGCTGGGCTAGTCGATTTTCCTTCAACATCATCATTTCCCTAATGTGTTGTAACAAAGATTTTATACTGCAGTTTTTATGGGTCCATATGCCATCCACTTTACGAGGGTCTACCTGTAATTGAACAAAACATTGAAGGGGGAAAAGAAAGTTAAGATGATGTAAGGTATTGATATTATGACAAAACAATTTTTTCCTCCTGAACCTTCCACAAAACATGACGCTGTTTCAGATGAAATGCTTAAAAAGAATACCAGCTAAAAACCTCCAAATTTGCAGGAAAAAAAGTGACAGTGAATATTAATATTAAGACCATATTCAAGATTTGTTTGGGACTATCTGCTTTCGGTAATAATTAACAGTAAGTGATCTGGGGCAAAATATACCTTATTAATCAATATATTACATGTGCGCACTGTGCAGGAGGGTTACAGCAGCAGCAAATGTTATCAACTTACAAATAGTGTTCTTCATCAAAAGGCACACTTGAGAAGCCAGTAAATGTAGTAGCAGTGAAACATGTTTTTCATGTAAGTACTACTTAGCCACATCATCACACTACGCTATCTCAAATTGATTGAGCATTACGTAACATCTACACATCAAACTTTAAGTAATGAGCAATTATCTACTCACTGAGAGACACAGGACTACTGCGACATTTACTATCTTACAATACTTACACAACAAGATGTTCAAAGTTATCATCTTGAATAAGTTAGTTATTTTATTCATGTAATTGTAAGGTCAATTTTTTTTTACACCTCTCTTTCCTTCCTTCTGGATGGAATGGATTCTTTGCGTGTAACTATGAGAGTCTGAACTTTCAAATACAAAACGAGTTGTATTGTGCATGTAACAAAATTCAAGCCTATGTAATAAAATTCTCCACAACACAACTTCAAATCACCACAATAGTATTAATTTTGAACTTACAACTCCATTATCTTTGTTGACACAAGTCATGTTAATACGAGTGATGAACCTCACTTCAGGAGGTTTTTGAGGGTAGTTTTCTCCACACTTTATGCGCAGCTGATACATTCTGTTTTCAAAACTTGTCTGAAATAGAAGAAATCATGCATCAATCACTGCCATATCTACAAAAATATCAAGTAAAGTGAAAAAAAAAATCCATATGAAAAAGCACAGCACAAATACAGTGCAGTCCGCTTAAAGTCAACCTCTCGGGACCAAAAAAAAAAAAGTGTTGACTTTAAACAAGATTGATCTTATCCATTTTCAGGGCACACAATCTCTAGTAGGCACTACGAGGTTCAAATTATAAGTTTACATTATTTAAATTTAGTGGGTGTCAACAATTTGGATGAAGAGAGCAGAGTGTGAGTGTGTATTTAATGTACGAGATAATTACCTGCAGGAGGTTGAAGGATGGAATCAAACCATATTGTGCTTACTCGCCAATGCGAAACAAATGAGGAGAGCCAGACGGACTGTGTGCCACTTTTGAGTTACGTGTGTGTGTGTCTGTCACGGTGGTCAGTTTTGTATTCCTGTAACTGCCAACATGAGACGGACGAGGAGAGCTGAGCGTGGGACTGTTGTGTGGGTGTGTGTTTGTGCGGCCCAGCTCATGTGGGACAGGTCAAGACAGCCAGGCATCAGCAATAGGCCTATAGACTGTACTGTGTCGTAACAAGACATCTTGACTTTTTTTTTGTTGTCACTTTTCATAGCTGTCAGTTGGCCAGAGTTGATCATAATAGACTTGACTTTATGTGAAATTACCACTGAACCGTTGATATTATCAGAAACAAATTAAATGAAATACAAAAGGGGAAAAAAGGGACTGCTGAAAGAGGCTGACTTTAACCGAGAATTTACTTTCAGCGAGTTCACTTCTCGCAGACTGCACTGTATTTCTTATTATTTACCTGAGGCTCTTTCTCAGTGTCGTTCTCTAGATGATGTTATAACAGTTATGAAACAATCTTGTTCAGTGACCATGTGACATACATTCATCCTAAGGAAGGCTCACACTAACTGACAAGTATGTTTTGAATTATCTAAAAAAGCCCTTTCTTAATTCTGCTTCCAAATACATACATACATATAATGCTTGAATGTCTGTTATCTTCTGTCATTTTGTGTCACTGGTTGGTGGTGACATTATGCAGCTTTCACTTTCCAGGAAACATACACACAGACGCACACCAACCAAAAAGGTATGTTTTCAAGGTAACAAAAACCATTAATCTGCTGCTCGGCGAAAAAAATAATATTGAGGATAAAATGTGTGAAATTTCCCTGAAACCAAATGCAACTGAAAATCTCATATCAAAGAAAATCTGAAAGATTTACATCCCAGAAATAGGCCCCTAGAATTTACAGCAACCACCAACTCATAAATTCAAAGGCAAGGTCTAGAGGCACAATGCATTTCTTTAGCTATTCGCCAATTATTGTACAATTTCAATCCAATAAGTTGAAAGGCGTATAACATTTCTTCAATTCTAATGTCAGAGGTGCCGCCTGAGCCAACTTTATTTTACTGAACTTTTTGCATGACTGTCCCAGACGGAAGCCTAACTAGGGCGGTCCGGGAGTATGCCCCCCCCCCCCCAAACCAATCCTCCTCCTCGGAAAAATTTTAAAAAATAAGGCCTGAAATACCACATTTCCAACCATCTTATATATCTTGTTTACATTTCAACCATATCTTTCATCTAAATACATGTACTGGGGCATTTCTTCAATGCAGGTTTCCATGCTCCTTGTGGCAGTTGGAGAAGTTGCAAAAGATTGAGATATCTTTTAATTATGGCCTTTCTGACTTTGCCGTGATCAATTTTCTTAGAATGACTAATCAGATTTTTTCTCATTGGATCTGCAAATCCAAGGACTCTGGCCTTACAGGTGACACAGTAAGCGATTCCGGACTCCTCCAGTTTTTGAATGATGAATTCACTGTTTGCATCTTTCTCATTGACCCATTCACAGATTTGTCTCTTTCTTTGATGTTCACTCATTCATCACATTCAACACAATCAATAACGTGCCCATCCATGTCTCACTTTTGGTAACAATCTGGTACAGTATGAAATCATCATTAAATCAACTAAAGTTTAGGTACCGTCAGCAAATCGAACTGAAGGTCCCTCCGGAAAGTGTAAGTAGATCTAAGCTAGGCCTAAATTTGTATTTGTTTTTCTTAATCATAAGAAAGTAGGATTATCTTGGCTTTTTTAAGAGGTTGCTTGTTTTTGCTGAGAATTTTTGTGGGTAGAAATTTGGAATTTTTGCCCAGACAGCCTACTCTTTCAGCGATTTTGAACTGCCAAGAGTTCTTTAATATGCATAACGTACACACGGGACCTCTGAAATATATTCACCCTTATCCGAGAAAGTTAGACGTCGGGCTTCCCCACCTACAGGAAGCCGGGGGATCATTGAGTCCCTCAAAAAATGTGGGTTTTCAATCTTCGTGTCCTTCCATCCCCTGATGCAGGACCCGTGAATCGATCCCGGCCCATTTTCTCCATAAGCAGACACCAAACCACAGAGCCACTGCCTCCTCCCAAGACCTAAATCAGCATGCCGAACGGATGTTATAGTCTAGTGCACGTGAGCAGTTCTATCACTATACAGGTCCTTTGGGTTCCCACAAAAGAGTTCACATTCTTTCATAAAATAATTTATTCGCATTGTCGTCCGCTCATGTGATTCCGTTCCGCAAATGTTGACCAGGTATTTTTTGTTTTACGGAATTCCGTAATTTTACAGAAAACTGGTTACCTCTGTGTAGCAAAGGTGATCTTATGTTACCTTTGGAGGCCCAATGATGACACACTGCCAGTCTGTCATCGTCATGTCCCCATCATCAACAAGTCCCCAGCTGATTGTTCCATCTCCCACACCTTTCTGGCCAGCCTCAAGCTCGTCCAGCAGGGTGAAGTTTCTGGGAACCACTGGCAGTGTACAAACAAAATTAATTGATTATCTCGACACATTCATCAACACTTCAACAAGGTTTCCAGTGCATCAATTTGGATGGATTAAATTTGATTCATTAATTAGATGTATACATAATTCAATTCACAAAGTATGAAACTGAACAGAATACAAAAAAGTCAAGACATCAACTGTGCATTTGAAAAAAATAACCCTTCTGCTTTGCCTTCATAGAATAATAATTCCATCAATATTTTATCTGAATTTTGTCCTGTGTGCTTTATGTCAGTGAGTAAAAATTATTATTAACCTGAAGTCATTAGTCCAGTCATCATCATGCATTCCCACATTTTTTAGCACAATTAGTAGAAAACCAATGGCCTTCATGGGAGCTTTTTAAAAATATAGGTCAAACTGATACTGCTCCTGCTGCTCAAAGTATACGACAAAGTGTGCCCATCTTGATGTTGCTGTTTTAGATGATTAAACTGAACACTAATCAAAGAAAACCTGTTTGTTGTTTTGGATGCTCTGCAAAAGTGGAAATGGAAGAAAAATAACACAATGCGACATTTTACTGAACACACAATTCGGATCAAACATTCTTGCGAATTTACTGTTCAATTATTATCACTTTTTAAGAATGATGTTATCATTTTTTAAGAATGATGCCAAACATAGAAAGCTTTTTGGGGCTTTATGAAAGTAGTAACAGATCCATATGCAACAATTTTGTGTGCCAAATTTCAGATAGATAGTAAGATACATTCTGCAGTTTTCAAGTCCACTAGTCTTTTATTGGTTTTTACTACAGATTTACAGTACAGATATAAATAATATTTCTTCACTACTATTTCCATAAGTTTTGAAGCATGTAGAGCTATCTTTCCCCTTTATTCATACCTATTTGATATTGTCAGCTGAGAGAATTCCTATCACAGCCTTCAAATTCTTTCTTTTTTCATTAATAAAATACAAAATTAAGAGCAATTTAATAGAAGAAAGTTTCCGTCTTTTGGTCAGCTGATGTTTATCCTGTTTCAACATAGTCAGTAGTCTGATTTTAAAGGTTAGGACATATCTAACACATCGTCCCCCCAGAATGAAATTTCATAACTACAACAGATTTATGTTGTTAATAAGACAATTTAATTCTGGGGCAACGACATATCTAGTCATGGAGGGTTTAAGTCTTATTCTTGGAGAAATTAATGCCTTTTGGCTCTAGTCACTCAACAATATTGTCAGAAAACATGGCCATGAATGCAGGATAAAAATTAAAATCCAACTGTATCAGTTTCATTAATCCTTTAAATATGTTAATGAGTGTTCTAAATATTCTTTCAATAGTCTCTAAGTACCATCAAATTAAAAAAAAGCATGCTTTTTTAACTGCACTTTTCACTGGCAGTTGGTAAACTGACTTCCTACTACATTCATTGAATTCTCCAGCATGCCTTTCAATTTCCCATTCTTGGACTTCATAATTTCAGAGATGTAGACTGAATACTGTTGGACATGGAAAAGCCCAGGAGATAGAACTCGAAATCAGATCGACTTTATACTAATTCAGGAACGCTTTCGAAACTCGATAACATCGTGCAAATCCATGCCTGGAGCAGACTGTGGCAGTGACCATGCGCCTGTGGTTGGTACAATGAAGCTTAAGCTAAAACGGCTAAAGAGAGCAAAAACAGCACCAAAGCTACAAATCAACATATTAGAGAGTGATGAATGATGAATAAGTATAGCATCAGTGTCGAAAACAAATTCAGTGCACTAGACACGGCGTCGCATTTCGGCTCGAATCGGGACTTTTAGTTCAGGCAATAAATCTCCCCCACCAGCGTGCCTGACGCGGGGTTAATGGGGGGTCACAAGTCAGGCTTACGCGATAGTATTTCTAGGTCACATTGTCCTTATTAATAGGTGATTTTAATCCTTTATATCTGTTGGCTTTCAATTACCAGCACTCATCTGCCCGTTCTATATTCAAGAATCATTTCTTGGCTATAATTATGTGAAAATGCGATGTTCTTGTGACTATTAGTTTATAAGTTATGTCTATTTGAAAACTTCATGTAAAGTTAACAAATTTGAGCTATAATTTCCTAAATATTATCTTCAATTACACAAAAGTGGCAGCTTATACTTTTAAATTTTTTGTGTTAGCATTTAATAAACTGCCTCTTTGTTGCTCAGTGCAATTTTCATATCCGCTTAAATTAAGGTTGTTCCATAATAATTAATTAAAAATGAAATCGCTGTTGTGAAATAGCATCAAGCGCCATATAAAATCTAAAAATGTCAGTAAAAACTACTGCTGGCGTTCTACGATTTCTCTAGTGATATGTATTCATGTTTCAGAAGTGATGGTTAGGTTTAAAGATAGTATAAGCCTGGCAGTTTCTTACTGTAATCTATGAGAATTGGAGGGAAATTCAAATTCAAAGTAGAATATTCCCATCTTTGACCTGATTGATCACTGGACACCTCTAGGGTTATTTAAATAGAAGTTTAGTATGTTTTCTCTTTAGTTTCATTCCGAGAGAACCCAGTGATGGATCATACATATCAGGAACAGGTCATGAGATCAGTGAGTGAACTTTGTCGAATATGTAACAGGGAAAACAAAACAGAAAAAGACGACAGTCTGTCATATGTCGGGCATCATTGTCACTGATACCTCACTCTCACAGTCTATGAAAATCTCATCGGATCTTACATTATTATTTACTTATCATTCAGACCAAAGTCTGTACAAAAAGGCTGCTGGTACTGGGGAAGCTGATAGAATTAACCTAATGTTTAACAATTTAAATCAGGTCTTGAGCAAAGCCCACCCCCTCATTATACACACTAATCCAATCAGTGAAGAACCATTTGCTTTCATTCAAACCGTCATCAATGAATACATGACACTTTACAGAGAACTCTTCCCCAAGAACACACTTCCCAAGAAACATTTCCTGGAATGGCACTGTCTGTCATTTGTACTAAAGCAGATTCAGATTAGGCCTAATGGCAGTCATCAGTCAGTTTTTAAGCTTTAAAAAACGGGAATGCAGTATGAACAACACCATACAGAAATTACAATTTCTAATGCATAATCATGTGTTACAAGTTGCATTAGTGTTGCATTCCACGAAAGAATCAGTGTAGAAGGAAAGTGCATAAGGAAACTAGACAAGAAAATAGGCAGAATGAGGAAAAAAATTCATACATTCTATTAATATCCTGTTACCAGACTGTGGAGTTTTTGTTTTTTTTTGAATTGATATTACAGCTCTATTGTAGTGTGTCTCTTGTAAGTATTTGACTGTGTTGGTTTATCAAATAGTCTTCAGTTGTGCCGAGACAACCACTGGCAGGAGGCTAAAACGCGTTAAGAGGGGGAGCGACTCTTATTTTGACCATTTTGGCTCAAAATATCGATTCTGAGATAATAGCATATTCTGAAACCTTGATCTTTTCTTGATCTAAAAATACA
>JBCEWB010080093.1:0-12890 GCA_039654565.1 Peronia peronii | reverse complement strand
AGACAGACAGACAGACAGACAGACAGATAGATAGATAGATAGATAGATAGATAGATAGATAGATAGATAGATAGAAATACCATACAGGATGACAAATTCAAAGACATAAAAACACCGTGACATGCCCTAGCTGCACACGATGACAAACAACCGACAAGAGGATCCAGTTTTACGATAATGACATGAGGCGGAACGCGGTGACCCAGCATAACGAAAGTGACACAAAGCAAACAAAGGCAACAATGTCGGAATTGACAAGCAGCTGTCATCGAGCCTGCCCGTCCGTTTGCAGGTGTGTGCATCTATCGCCTTGTCCGCTTAATGAGCCACACCTGTGCGTCTTGGGGCCCGGCGGAAAATCAGATTACGTCAAGCCATTTCTCAAGCTGCCACGCTACACTGTGGCCATTTGGCTTGTAACAAAAGACCGTATAGTAAGCCATTGTGCTTAATTGTTTTTCGTTCCCCTGTAATATAATCATCGACTGTATGTCATTATTTATTATCCCTTTTCATCCGTCATTAAATTTAATATGTTTAAATATTAATTATCCCAATGTGGCCACCCGATTGACGTAATACAATAAAAGACGCAGGATATACCTGTGTGCCCTTGTCTTTTAAATATATAGTGTTTATGATTTTATTATATGAAGTTTACTTTCATCAGCAATGAAATAAAAACTCAAGCCGTTTGGTAAGTTATATTAAATATAGCCAAAATACAGCAAAGTGTCTTATCTTTTATATTTTATACTGCGTTTTTTGTTTGTTTATTTGTTTTCGTTGTTGTTTTTGTTTTTGTCTTCCGTCAGTGTCAAGGAACAAATTTATGTCATACTGTAAGTGTGCTATCGTAAATTTCTACAGTCGAGGATGATTTTTCTGACAGTACAATGCCTATCGGTTTACAGGGAGTAAGAAAGTAAGGATATCTCTCGGTGCCTTGGGTGAGAAGAACACATTCAATGTCCAGGGCGAATATATAATAGTGATCAATATTCAGGCAAACAAATGAGCAAATTAAGTAAAGCTACTACACTGCATGTTGTATATAAGGCAACTGTCGTAGATATAGAGAAATAGAATTTTTGGACTGTTCTTCAATAAAACTAAATAGCTGAATAATTATAAGCTGTGTATATTTAAGCCTTAATTTTCCTAACTAATTAGGGGGAATCAGAGTAATAAATGTAGTCTTATGATTAACCACACAAACAATGATTTTTCTTCGCCCAAGGCGCATACATACACATACAACACACACATGGACACATAGAAACACACACACTGACACACATACACACACATATGCAAGACGTGGGGTTTAAAAGTGAAATTTGTATAGAATTGCACATGAGCTGTTTTCCCATAGTGCGTCCGTTGTTGTAATCACGAGGGTGAAAAGTGGCCAGATTTTCAGGGATGATAACTGTCATTTAATTTTCCAAATGAGAACTGTAAGCTTCTTAAATAATCAGCCGGGATTATGATTTGATCCATGTGTGGGTTGCTGTGGGGAGGATTGAGTCGGTATGAGGGGAGGACGTCCATAAATCAGTCATGTGCCTTCATGAACTGGGTACGGCTTTCATAGTCCAAAGATGACGCCAAAGTACTTTTTCTTTGTTGTCTGGAATGAAATGATCAAAGTATCTTAAACTCAAATGAAGAATTTAGACGAGCCCTATTACTTCTCTTTGCTAGACATAATTATCGGGAGTTGCATATACTAGTATAGAGAGAAAATAAGCTTAAAGACTTTTGCGTCCTCTGCTTGAAATGTATAATTTCCGAAAAAAAAAAAAATCACAGTATAAGTGTAACGAAAATGTTTTCTTCTTATCGCAGTAGTTTTATTAAATTGTTTTTGTGACTAATGTTTCAAAAGAGAAGAAAGTTTTTTTATTTCTCTAAGTTCTTTGCTGCACTGGGTATTCAACATTCCTTTGTTTGTCAGAGAAAAGTTATAAGAGGACTGGTCAAAAACAATCCCCATTCAGGTGCGAGAGGAGTTTTCTCTGGTCCAATCTTCTTCCTATTGTGGAAAAGGTAGTAGGGCGTGGAGATAATAATAATATTATCACCATCCTAACACTTACTCGAGGGGTTAAGGAGACATGATGATTTCCTCGTCCTATAGTCTCCTATTGAAATTATCATTAAGTTACTACTAAAATGTCTGCTCTTAGTCAATTAGAAACTTCGTCCTGCGTTTGTGTGCTTTTTGCCTTACAAGATGTTCTCGTACATCTATCTTACAACCCTCATCAGTCTCAGAGGCGGGTATCTCGGTCTCTTTCTCTCTTAGTTTGAAAAACACCCGATATGGTTTAAAATATCCGACTCCTTTTGTCAGTACAGAATAACATCGAAATAGCAACTGGAGACTCTTACAACACCCCCTCCCCCCTCCCCATACACACACCTCAAAACAACCAATAAATAAATAAATAAAAATGGTTCAAGCTCTCAGCTATTACGTAAAATGACACTTTGCTCAAACAGTTCATGAGATAGAATATTCGCTATTATGGCCATATTCAAAGCCAACGCTGTACTCTAACATTCATCTCTAATCTCATTATGTTCGTTTGAATTATTCATTTATTATTCCTTCAAATATTGACCCTCTGTTATATTCTATCCGCGTTGCAGTTTTGGCTGATGCCAACAGGAAACCCACATAACAGTACCAGACGGTGCCGAAAGAGCTGCTATGGAATGTTTTATAAAAATTAAAACGCTTCAATTGAACATGGACTTTATATAAGATACCCAGGCAACAAAATACACGCCGTAATTTGCGCAACCACTCAAAGGTGCTGGATATAACATATTCCTTAGAACAGTGACGGCCATGTATGTGCAAGTGTGTATGTGTGTGTATAATGTATGTGTATGTATGTATATATGTATGGATGTGTGGGTGTGTGGGGGGGGGGGGGAAGAAAGTGGAGATAGAAAAGCAACTTATTATCTACATTATGATCGTTTTCCAGGACAAATTTCTCATGCATCAAGAAAGTTTATCTTATCTTTATAACTGTTACAGATGTGTTCTTAATTTCTTCAGCCAGCTGGTTAATTAAACTGTTTTCATCGTGCACATCTCGCGGAATTAAATGCACGAAAGGAACACTCGCAGGCCTCAGACTAAACAGTTAACTCCTATATCAAACAATGAACCCATCGCCAAAGACAGTGTACTGTAAAGATCTACATCTATAAACCCAGAACTTTGTTCTCTCACGTCATTCTTACTTTAAAAATTCATGTGAAATATTAATTTCTATATAAATGTATGTTGTACACTGTATATCTGTCTGTCGATGCCTATGTTTGCGTATCTGTCTGTTTGTCTGTTGTGTCTGTCTATGTATCTCTCTCTCTCTCTCTCTGTGTATGTAGATCAATGTCTGCCTAGACTATCTGCCTGTCCATCTATCTGTTGTCTGTCATTCTGTCTGTCTATTTACCTATCAAATGTCCAGGTGTCATTCAAACCCATACAATTACAATTGGCCATTGCAGGAGAATTCAAAACGAGTTAGGTTGACTTGCACTAACAATATGGTGGCTAGGCTGTCAAGAGCTGACATTGATCATTGCTTTTGGCTTGAACTCGGCGATGACAACAAAAAATACAGAGCGACTGTGGTGAGGCAAATGTATGATGTACATAATGGTAGCTCTGAAAGTTTTGATGGAAATTGCTGAAGTGCCAAGCTTTCCCTGGTGATACATTGATATTCATATCATCTTGTCCACTGAGGTGACATTTTTGATTCGAGCACTATGTTACTAACGTATGTGTTGCTGGAAGAGAATGAGCCATTTTATCAGCCAACTAGGTTGTTTCCCTTTGCCAAGTACAAGAGGTGTAAGACAAGCATTGCAAAGAGGGAAAAAAAAAATCACATTTTCTCTTGTTATCTTATATACGTGAAGAAAAAATGTGACAAAAAATATTACAATAAGCAAAATATATTTTCATCACATGATGAATTTTTAAAACATTTTCTGTCACTTATGTTTCAAATGACAAGAGAAATAGTGATTTCTTTCCTTCTTTGTAATACTTGTCTTATACCTCTTATACTGGGCAAAGGGACGCGATATGCCTGACAGACAAACTGGCTCATTCCACTATATAGGTTTGTTAGCTGAGCCTTTGAGTTTGATCAGATCGGTCACTTGGCATCTCTGGTGTTAACTTGAGGACGTGCATGTGTGGCGGAGCTTCACCCGCTGGCCGTGGGATCATTCAGAGTCCGGGAGCTCATGGCAGGCTATCTGAACGGTCATCTCAATGTCCATGATGGACTGCGATCTGGAGATCTGGCATAGTTAGGTCAATCATATCTATTATTCAGTGGCATAGACCGGTACGGACTTTACGATCCTAAAGACTACCAAAAGTAGTCATGATGACTCTACTTTCTTTGGTACGACTATGCATGCCTAGGTCAGAGCGATCATCGTTGTTTCTCTTGCGTGCTCACTCGCTATTGCTCTACGTGTCAATAGTGACTGGGCTTGAGGGGTGGGGAAGGAGTGGAAAAGATGGACAAGGGGAAAGGGTTTGACGAGGGCAGTGAGAGAAAGAGAGAGGGAGAGAGAGAGAGAGAGAGAGAAGGTGAAGGAAATTCTAGGTCTGCATGTGCAAACTGGACTGTGATGATTCCGTACTCACTCTGGCCGCCTATCGGGAGAAGAGGGGATGGGAGAGGGTGGAAATGTGGAGGTGGGAGCTTGTATGACGAATATTTAAAAATGGGCACAAGGAGAGATGGATAAGAGAGGAAGGTTGGGGGGGGGGGGGGGTATCTGTGTCCGCGGTCCGCACGTGCAAGCTGGGCAGTTATGAAGTTCACCATCTCTAATATCTTTGCCCGTGGGTCAGGCTCATTAGAGTTAACTCGTCTGAGATAGGTCACCAAGCGACAGCCGAAAGGCATAGAAGAAATATGTAATTAACTTTAGGGCAAAGATATTAACCCATTCACTCCGATGAGCCGGTCAGAGCGGTAAATAACGTCAAACTAAATCCATTAGTATGCTATAAACCAATGTCTCGAGTCTAAGTAATCTCATCCATGTCACTTAAGAAGAATAACGTAGCCTTCTCATGATAGAAGACCTGCTTGCGAATCTAACAACCATAGAGATATGGCGGAAAATGAAAGATTTTGAACTCACTCACTGTAAATGGTTTGGTCAGCCATTCTGTTTGAATACTTGATGAATCAGATAATAAAAAAAAAACCTTAGAAATCATTACATTTTGATGAAAAGAAAGGAGAACAACGTGATTTAAAAGCTGTATGTGGACTTCTTAGCCCGTTAAGCTCTATATTCGATTTGTTATCTGTGCACATTGGCCTTGTAGTTACAGAATTATAAGAGAGTGCTGCATCATCATTACTATTTTTAAAATGCTATATTAAAAAAAAAATGGCTTTGAGGGGTTTGTAACGAACAAACACAGAAAAAGAAACAACACATATATACACACACACTCATGGGTAGACCCACACGCAAGAGAGCCACACACTCAGAAGAGTAAGAAATAACAACGAATGACAGAGAATCAGAGAGAGGGAGAGAGGGAGAGAGAGAGAGAGAAAGAGAAAAAAGGAGAAAAATTGTCTACCTGTGTTTTTCTTAAGGGACTGTCTACCTATGTGTTTATCTGAATAGCTGGGGGGGGGGGGTTCTTTGTTGTCTTTCTGTCTATTTGCATTCGAGTCTGTCTGCCTGTGTGTCTGTCTTTTTGTCTGTCTGTCTCTCTGTCTGCTTGTCTGTCAGTCAATCAGTTTGTGTGTGTATATGTGTGTATCTGTCTATCTGTCAATTTGTGTATCTGTCTGTCATATGGGTAGTCTCTGTCTGTCTTGGCCCAGTGAGCAAGATTGATGCACGGTCACCTGTAGTCTGAGGCGAAGTGTGACCAATTTCTGACATGTACTGGCTCTCACAACACATGACGTAAGAACGCTTTGTTCTCTCCACCCCTTCTTCCCGACCTTTGATCCTTCTTTCTCCCTTCCTCCCCCCCCCCCCCCCCCGTCTCTCTCTCGCGTGAAAATTACCGATGTTTATTATCCAATCCACCAAATAGTTTCCTGAACATTAAAACATCATTTCCATTCCAGTAGGCAGTTTCAGTAAACAGCTTATACTGGTTGTTCAGAACGACACAAAAATAATAAAACAATTACAACAAAATTATCGGCATATCAGCAATGGTGTGCATCACCCGCGGCACACGGAATACCTGATAGGCTTTTCTGTCTCAAGATACACATTTAATGGCTGGCGGGAGGGTAAAAAAAGAAGAAAAATTACAGAAAAGATATCATAAAATAATGCATAAAAATCGAATGATAATCACGAAGTAGGAACATTCCATTTCCATCGTCTGTATCAGAATCAATAAACGACGTGCGCCTTCTTAGCTTTTATCGACCCGCCATTTTGTGAAATGTTTTCATGGTAAAGAAGCAAAATGTCAGATTAAGTGATAAAAATACCAGTGAATGGAAGCTAAGAACAGGAACAGGAAATGATATAGTCGATTATAAGGAAAAAAAGGAAAGAGGATTTGTGTCAGGTATGACTGCTACACGGATGTGTTGAATGATGGGCTCACATTTTGTGTCTGTAAAGCGGAATGCATATTCGGTGGCTCAATCAGCAGAGTCATCAATCCACCAATCCATTACACAATCAGACAATCATTCAAACAGCACGACAACCAGTCAGTGAATTACTCACTCACTCACTTAACTAGTCGCCCACTCACTCACTTACTCACTCACTCATTCATTCACTCACTCACTCACTCAATCGCTCACTCATTCATTCACTCACTCATTCACTTACTCACTCAATCGCTCACTCATTCACTCACCCATTCACTCACCACTCACTCACTCACTCACTCAATCAATCATTCACTGATTTACTCATTAACAAACTCATTCACTCACTTACTTATTCACTCACTCACTCACTCACTCACCCATTCACTCACTCATTCACTCACTCACCTTCTCACTCACTTACTCACGCACTCCCTTACTCACTCACTCATTCACTCACTCAATCCGTCATCAGTCCGGCAGCCATTTATTAGGCTTTGCTATTGTCACTCCTCCAGTCAGTTAATCATCCAGACATATGTCCATCACTGGATTCATTCTTTAACGAGTAAATATGACGGGTATAAGAGAATTAGAAAAATAAAGAGCCAGCAATCAAAAATAAATACAGTCACACATAAATGTAAATACTGAATGAAACACTGAGAGGGGGAGAAAGATAAAGAGCAAGGGAGAAGGAGAGACAGAGGAAAAGGAGGGGGGGGGGATAATAGAAAAAAAAAGCAAGGAAAAAAATGAACACAGATAGGTAAAGTAAAGATGGTAGTGTGCGAAGGTTCCACGTAGCTTGAAATTATCTGCCGTGAATTCTCACGAAGACAAACAAAAGTGCAGACAGACATAGACAGTACGTGAAGACTCCCCCGAGTTAGTAGTTATGTTCGCGGAGTTTTCACACTAATCCGCTGTAATCTAGAGGTCGACAGGCGCCGTAAATATTTAGAGAGGGCCACGGCTGAGCATGAGTACTGGCGAGCGAGCGTGACAGTATGTGTGAGCAACGCTAGATTTGCTTCATTGTCCAGATCAGAGAAGAGAACCCTAGAAATGTTACTAGCCCTACAGGAACAGGAAAAGTTTAGAATTGGGAATAGCCGGTGTTATAAGAAAAGGAAAGTTTAGAACGTTTGTACAGGCGTGTGAGAGAGGGAAAGTTTAGAACCACTATGCGGTCATGTCTTGATAATGGGGAAGTTTTTAATAAATCATATGGCCATGTCATGGAAAAGT
This sequence comes from Peronia peronii, assembly GCA_039654565.1. NCBI lineage: Eukaryota > Metazoa > Mollusca > Gastropoda > Systellommatophora > Onchidiidae > Peronia > Peronia peronii. The sequence goes on along the minus strand of JBCEWB010080093.1, from coordinate 4,992 downwards.
AAAAATTAGATTATCATATAGCCTTGGCATGGCAAAGTTAAATTAAGAATATTTTGATTACATAATGAAACAAAACTATTAGGATCTTGCTGACCATGTAAAATTTAGAATATATATAAATTAAAAGACCATGTTTTGAAAAAAGCAAACTTTCATCTTATCACAAGGCCATGTACGAAAAAGTAAAGTTTGGGACATCAAAGGACCATGTCGCGAAAAGAGGAACATTTATACAGTATATGACCATGCCATGGGAAAAGAAAAGTTTAAAACATTATCATGTACATGCAATGATAAAAGGGAAAGATAGAATACTATAGGAGAAAAAGACAGTTTCAAATATTGGTTTCTATGATCATTTGGAGAAAGAACAGGATTCAAGGTTTAGATCATATGTTACTTTGTGAGGCCATGCTATGGGAAACTAAGATTTGAGATGTTACCAGGAAGTGCAGTTCTGGATCTCATGTGGATAAGTCGAGAAAAAGTCAAGTTTAAGAGGCCATGCCATGAGAAAGTCAAGTTTGGATATTATGTGAACATATCAGAGAAACTAAAGGCTAAGATGGCAGATCACGAGAAAGTTAAGTTTAGGATGACACGTTACGAGAAAGAAACGTTTAGAACACCAGGTTACGACAAAGTGAAGTTTAGGATGGTAGGCCACGAGAAAATAAAGTTTAAGGATATCGTGTGGCCATGTCATGAGAGTGTAAAGTTTAGCCACACAATCACACCATTCCCCCCCCCCCCAAACGCCTCCCTGCCTAGACTCATCCCTTTCCCACATGGGCTGTGTGTCTGAGTGACAGGTTGCATGGCCTATGACATGGAGTGACACGTTAAATCTGTGACAGATGACAGGTCCCAGTGACAACTGATGGGTAAAGCACAATAACTGTATATAAGAATGAAAAACACAACTGGTCATGTTAGCAAAACCTCTAGGTGTGTCAGGGAGAGGATGAGGAGCGGCGGCAAGAAGCTAATGGATCAGTTGTGATCCTCGTATTGATCACATGCTAGGTGTGAGTAAAGAATGTGTCCTTTATTTTACATTTAAGTTGTCAACGGATGGGAGACATGCAGTTTCTTTCTTTTTTTAATTATAATGGAGCATAGTCCACTGTGTACAAGTGATACAATGTGAGTCCTTATCATGAGTGAGTGAGTGAGTCAGTGAGAGGGTAAATGAGTGAGTGTGTGTCAATGAGTGAGTGAATGAGTGAGTGTATGAATGAGTGGGTGAGTGAGTGAGTGAGTGAGTTAATGAGTGAGTGAGTAAGTGAATGAGTGAGTGACGGATTGAGTGAGTGAGTCAATGGTAAGTGAGTGAGTGAGTGAGTGAGTGAGTCAATGAGTGAGTCAATGAGTGAGTGAATGAGTGAGTGTATGAGTGAGTGAATGAGTGAGTGAGTGAGTGAGTGAGTTAATGAGTGAGTGAGTGAGTGAATGAATGACGGATTGAGTGAGTGAGTCAATGGTAAGTGAGTGAGTGAGTGATTCCGAGTAAGTAAGTGAGTGAGTGGTGAAGAGTGAGTGGGTGATTGAATGAATGAGAGTGAAAAGGGTAGGAGGGATGAAAAATGCACAGATTTGATTTGATGACAGAAGAGAGAATGGCGGTAAAAGAGAAATGCAGACAGGCCACAAAGATAAGTGTGAAAAAAGGAAAGAAAGAAAAAAGAAAAAAAGAAAGTGGAAAGTAAGAGGCAAAGAAATAGAGAATGAACCAACAAATGAAAGAAAGAAAGACAAAGAAAGAAGAAAAAGAAAGAACGAACAAAGGAACGAATGGAAGACAGAAAGAAACAAAGAAAACAAAGAATACACGTAGACCCTCTGATAAAACAATAATGAAGATATAAAAGCCATGAAAAACGGAAGGAGTGAAGGAAAGAGGGACAGCAAAGATACAAACATCCAGGCTAGGACAGTGAGAATGGCAAAACTGTGTAGACGTCCTGATCCTCCGCTCTTCTCTCTCCCTCCCCCTCCCCCCCGACCCCGACCCCTCCTTCCCCACACGGATTCCCCTGGCCGGAACACACACAAGGCTTTGACTTGACTTGACTTAACCAGGAACGGACAGTCTACGACTAACGTGCTAGGACAAAACGTCTTTTTCATCTCCTGACCTATACTTATAGAACTTTCCACATTTTTTATTTCATGAATGGCAGTCACACAGAATGAAATTTTAGAGCTCTAATGAAATCTCTAGAATAGCAGAACACAAGATTTGAGAAATAACCCAAGGGAATTTCCGGCGGTCGGAAGTACGCCAAGTGTTTTCCCCCGTAATTAAATCATTGGCACTACTCACTATGATTATTACTTGAAGGGCATCTTGGTTCAACAGGCTTTAAATTTATTGTCTGTTACTCATAGCGAAGAGTTTTGATCATAAAAGTAATTTCCTTCCCGCCGTAACAGGGTCAAACCAAGAAGTGAAGCAAACTTAGAATTACAGCCGAGGCAAGGCCAAGGACATGGGTCGATGGGATTTCCCGGGATATTGGTGAACCCTATTGAATTACCCGCACTCCCTACTTAGTAGGAAGACAGATCGTCGTACAAAAAGTCTCGCAACCACACAAAATGAGTCGTATGTTGTTTTTCACAAACTGAGTCATTAGTATCACGTAAAATCTTAATTTATACACTTTCATGAGATACAAAAAAAAAAAAAAGTTTCGAACAAGCTTAGCTGTAGTCAAACATAACACAAAAAACAACAAAAACAAACAAACAAAAACCAAACAGAGGATAATCTTTCAGCATCGGCTAAAATCAAGGGAAAAAAATAGGTAAAAATGAATAGTTCAGCATATTACTCTAAGCATCTCAAAACATCCTGATTTACTTATAATCTGAAAATAAGAAAATATTTCCGTATTTAGAGATGAATGTTCTTTCAAAGACATCAGTACCAGACCACCTTCATCACATTCCATCCCCGACTTATAAGTTCGAATTTAGCGACTTCTGACTCGTTTTGACTGACCATGGGGCAACTTTGTGTATATTCAACATTGCAATGACCAAAAGTAGGTCACTTATTTTGAAAAAGACAGTGGGCTATCTCTCTCACAGGTTTGCCACTTGCAGGATTAAAACATCGTCGATTGCGCCATAATTGTAAGTCAGGCATGTAAAAAATCTGGTCCGGGGGCTAATGTTAAAAAATCCACTGGCCCGCAGCCTCTGTGATGTTTCACATGAACCCAGATATGTTTCATCTTCCATATTTTTTGTTTACCAATCAAACTTTTTCTTCGTTCTACACAGATTTCAAATTATGAAAGGCAAAGTGATTTGGGTTATAACTTGTCTAGATTTATTTGTGGTCTATATTAAGGAATGAAATTATACTAATTGCAATATAAAAGTTCATCAAATAGTTCATTTGCAGGTAATTTTAATGTTAATGAGTGAAAGAATAGAAGGCTGAATGATCGGCCCCATGATGTTTTCACTTCACCAAATCTGGATTTCTTTACAAAAAGTTTTGACACCCCTGACACGAGTCTTTTAAAAATTGTATTCTGTACAGATGTGCTAAAACAAAGATCGTTGAACTAAATCTCGATTGTCGTGATACAGAAGTTTTCATAGATAAGCCGTTTTGCCACTAAAGCTCAGGCTTAGCGGTCAATGACAAGGGAGAGAATAGGCTCAGTGATGACCACAGGGCAGTCAGGTTTGTTGGGTCAAGATAAATGACCGCAGTTGAAGGGGCGTACGGTCCTTTTTGCATGCGCTCCTCCCCCTGCTGTGTTTGTCGCCCTCTTTTTACTCCGTTTTCTTCTCTCTCTCTCTCTCTCTCTATCTATCTATCTCTCCATCTCAACATTCCCCTCCCTCTCCTCAACCAGTTTATTCCCCAGTCTCGCTCTCTGTTTCTATCTATCTTTTCCCTCTGTCTTATCATTCCTCTCTATTTCTTCTTTTTGTTCCGCCCGGTCTGTCTATTCATCCGACCTACCTTTTCTATGCCTCGACAGTTTTGAAAACCACGTCCTTTCTATTCCTGTCCTCGCTCCTCTCCTCTCTCTATCCCTGCACCTCTGTCTCTCTCTTTTCAGCCTTTCATTTCAATATTTCTCTCTATTTTTCCTTTCTCTCTACGCCTTCTCTCTATCCCTGTTCCCCCCACTCTCTCCCTCTCTATAACCAGCCTTTCATTTCAATTTTCTGTTTTCCTATTCTTTTTGTTCTACGTCGTTCCTCTAAGTCTACCTGTCCCATCTGTCTATTGTATGTTCCTTTCATTTCCTCTACATCCCTCTCCCTGCTCTTCTCTCTATCTGCCCTTTCTTTCTATCTCATGTTTTTTATAATTTACCTTCATTTTCCTTTCCCTCTATTCCATTTACTACTAGCGATCTCTCTATTCCTTTTATCTGTCTTTTCTATATCACATCCTCTCGTAGACTCACATCCCACTATGTTTGTCCCCCTCTCTGTCTATCCATCCTTTCTTTCTATCTTGTCACTTCTCTCTATTTTTTACTTCCACTCTGTCCTATACAATCTCTCTATCCATCCCATCTGTCAAAACTATATCTCTACAACTTCCCTTAGTTATTGCATTCAAGTCTATGTGTACGCAACTGAATATGAATACCTGTCAATCATATTGCATATTATAGAAGAATATGAATACGAATACGAATACTTTATTTGTCCATAGGAAATACATTTTGACCAGTGCAGAAAACAACTGAACAAAAATATATGAAGAATACATAGCATAAAGATACATTAATGATTTCCAATGGATATGCAGAGATCCATACCTACATATCTATACACATGTATAACACATACACACAGATGCGCACACATACAGACACACAACTACAGACACACATACACATCCACATACATAAATACAAGCATACATACATATATACGTACATACATACAAACATACATACATACATACATACATACATACATACATACATACATACATACATACATACA
>JBCEWB010080092.1:0-17863 GCA_039654565.1 Peronia peronii | reverse complement strand
ACAATGACGTATAATAACAACAGTCATGCGTCATTAGTAAATGCAGATACATACATACATACATACATACATACATATATAGATATAGATGTATGTTATAGAGTTACATCCTACAGTACGTGGACGATGCCTACAACAACAACAACCATAACAATAACAACAATAACAATAGCAACAACTACAACGGGGTTTCCTAGCTTCATGGTTAAACTACGATACTTATTAAGGTCACATCAAATCATAGGTCCATGACAACAATTATAACTAGAGCTCTAGATACAACATTTCATTTTTTTAAATATGTATACACGTATATGCTTTTTGTTTGTTTGTTTGTTTGTTTGTTTGTTTCGTGTGTATGTGTGCAAGGTAATAAGATCTTGTCTCGCTATTCCCAACAGTTTCAGACTGCCTCGTTTTCTGATGGTCATGAAAGATATCACGACACTTAGTTTTCCTCATTCTCTGATGGTATTTGAAGATATGGCAATTCATGGCGTGCCCCGCTTTCTGGCAGCGATAGGATCTGTTGAAATGACAAAACCGCGTCAAGCCATCAGGGACTTCTCAGTCAATTACAAACTGTCCAGATTAGGCTTTGCCGGTTGGCCTTTTGACGGTCATTTGACCGTGACACAATGAAGTTTCACATGATAACCATTGACTCGTCTTCTCCACTATAGGCTCTAACATTACAATAGTGTGGTCACAGATGAAACACATAATATGTACGGATGTATAAACTTTGGTGGATAGGAGACGGGAAACTGTGGTCTAGTCTGTTGAACTGTGAAGAACGAACGGAGATCTAGACTGTTACATGGCAAGAACATGCAGGGCCTAGCCTGTCAAACTATCAGAACAAAACAGTAAATTAACGTATCAAACTGTCAGAAAAAAAAATTAAATGAATTGAAGATGCCGTAAACTACAAGACGCCTCAAAGAGATAACCCAAGAACAAAGATATTATGATAGCATATGGAGACAATTCCCAACTATATGGGAAAAAGGCAACTGATAGAAAATAACAAAATACAAGAGCATGACACCTCGATATAGCAAGGCCAACAGAGGCACACCAAAAGGGACAGAGGGACACATTCAACGTCAGACCAACCATGAAGCAGAACTCTAACCTTGAATCTTTTAAAATGAAAGTATTTCGTTTAATATGTATTGTTAATCTGGCGAGATAAGCGTACTATTCTGGCGGCAGCACCGCACCTAATTTTGTTGTGATCAGATGGCCACAATCTGCTCAACACACTGGTTGAATCCAGTTAAGCGGGAAAAGTACTCGGGAATTTTTCCAGTGGAACAACATGTAGGAGAACATGTAGAACAACACATTCGTGCTTTCCTTCAAAACGAATGTGCTCACAGTCAGAACTGTTAGATTACGAAATTAAAATCAATTACATGTGTATCCATTTCAGTAGTCAAGTGATTCCCTACTTTTAAAAACAATATATGCCAAGCTTTGCCCGGATTTATTGCGTCAATTTATACCGTGTTAAAAGAGGCCTAGAGGCACGATACTTTTAAAAAATATATATATATTATTCAATAATTTTAATTATGCACAAATTTTGCATCGATTTAATTGCGTGTGTACCGGATTTCACGATGGACAACTGCAGGCCTTATGAAGTGCAGGATGAACATTGTGTAACAGCTTGTTGATTCTGCTTTTTAACTTACATCCCCTCCCATTCAAATTACACCTATAATGCATTTTTTTTTCACTATGTCATGATACTTTGTTTCACTGCACCTTGGTCAGGAAAATACAAACTGGACTCTCGTTTAAACAGTCATAGTCAACACTCTGGCAGTCTTTGTTACTCAAAGATTCAGGTTCTAAAGTACTTTTGTAATTTTTCACCCTGTCATCGGCGGTTCGAAGTCAGGAAAGCAAAGTGCATCTAGCCCCCAGAACTGCGACGACATACAATTTCATACGGTTCTAGATCTAATCTAAGGCTTTATCTACGTACATCATAAAACAAATTGAAGGTTGTAGTGCGACAGAGATTGAATAGATCGGACAGGTAGATATAGTAACATATTCTGCAAATAGTGGTTTTGTTTTTCTGCAATGATCATCGAATGCACAAATGTGACTTGTACATACTAAACAAACTGACAGGACGTTGGCCTACAATGGCTTTTTGTTTTGTTTTGCTTCCCAAAATTATAAGCTTGAACTAAGCTTATGTTTTTTTCTGTAATGCTTGATGGTTATTAGCATATTTGTTTGCTTACTCGCTGGTTTATTTCACACTTACGCATGAGACAAGCAAGCTGAATTTCTAAATTTATGTCTAACGAAGGTTGACCTACAATGAATTTTTCCTAGCCATTTTCTCGCACTTTTCATACAGGTTTCTTCCTTACATGGATTGATCCCTTGGACATTTACTTTCTTCATAATATGAATATTGTATCGTTAGACAGATCAAAGCAGTCTTGTGCTATGTACTGCTAGATATGATAGTTATTTGTATACTAGTTTAGGATGTTATTTATACTTACGCTATTTCTACCGCTTCTGTTCAGGCGCAGTGACTCAAGAAGAAACTCAACTCACTTGCAATTGTGATAAGATATCCATATAGATGCTAAAAATGCCTAATACTTCATCGCCACTCACAAATTCAAAATAAAATCAAACGTGCTGTAACCTAATGAAAATGCACATAAATGTCGCTCACTCGGGTAACACAGAAATATATGGAGCACATCAAGTTAACTGGATCACTTTTCAAAATGTTATTTGTGGCTAAATTTATATTCACAATTCCAATCTAGTTTTGAAACTTCTTTTTTCAGCTACAGATTCCTAAAACACACAACTTTTTGTTAAGATATAACTCTCTCATGGAAATACTCGATAACGAAAATTAAGTGTGGTACACAATCCTCACAGCTTGACTTCACACACAAAATGTCCGGTGTATTCGGATCACATGTTATTTGATGGTCCAAGCTTGACACCGAGTCCCCGTTGAAAGCCCAGATGTGTAATGCGGTAAGCTGTACCTAGACTCAATGTTCGATTCTTAGCATCGATTCATTCGTATTTCGTGTAAGCAGCCGTGACTAGTAGGGGGAGGATTGACGTCTGCTATAATGTGACATCTGCTGCGAACACTGGTGGTGGGAACGGGATTATGCAAATTTTAACTTTGTTGCAGAGGGGTATTAAATAACGGCAGACTGCAAAGAACACGTAATAAATAAAGCACAGAGCAATAAAATCTGTTTAAGATGAATCCGTTACCATTATCATGACAATAAGAACACAAGCCTGTGATGTCTGTGGCGAATGTTTTGTCGGCAAAACGAGTTTGATTTCGGCACCTGATGAAATCATTTGATTAATAAACTGTAATCCTGTGAATTGCAACAAGAAAACACTTTGTCACTTCAAAGACGTTTCCATTACCGGTACCTTCGAACACATGTATAGACAATGAAACAGACAAAGACTTCCTGGCATTGGCTAAACATTTGTGCACATATACAAATACTCATATTCCAACAAATACACTTAAGTCTTACTCATACATACTTCACTTAGGCATATTATATGACACAAACTTCATTACAATAATTTATTTACATTGTTATTATTTTTCTTTCTTTTAAAGCCAATATGAATTATTCAAACAAATCAAAATGTCTGTATAATAATTTGTGTCCAATAACTAAAAGCTGTCAGGAAATGTATATACAGTATAAACAGTAGTTGCAACAGTAAATGCATATATTAGTATGATGAGGCCTAACATTATTTCATAAAGAGGCTGTCTGTGTGTAACAGCGTGTTGTTGCCGCTGCTCTTCTTGTCTTTTTAAATATTTATAATGTGTCCCCCACGATTCGTTTAAGTTGACTGAAAATCCCAACTGAATAAAATGTATTTCGGGTATAGATATAAGAAAAGAATAAGATGCACGGATGCAATTTCCCCATGTAGACTGGCCGCTGAAAAAAATATTGAGAATGGTTTGATTTGATGTACAGAGCAGTGGAGGAAACCGCAGGAAGGACTTTCACATCAGCTTTCTCCACTATTATCTGGTGTGTGCGAGGGCCTGTGTTTCCGCGAGGGTCTTTGCCGGTCCATTCCTTGATGTTTGTCCATCGACTTCTTGTTCAGTTTGTCTACTCCTGTGCTTCATTCGATGGTTCCTTAACTGTTTCATTGTTATGCCAATTTTGAAGTCCTGTGCTAAGCATTAGCTATATGGTCAGTCTCCCTTGTTATCTCGATGCCCTGTTTTGTCCACTGATATCCGCCATGTCCACTGCTATCCCCCATCCGCCCTCAATCTCGCTCACTGTGGGCGAGCTAGTGGGCACTCATTTTCTAACTATCCAACAGGCAAATCAAAAGTATCGACTGTTGTTCAGTGTCTCTAATTGTTATATGAATAATCAGATTATACACCTGATTTGGACACTCATGTCTAGGTCATTTGCCAATCATCAGCGTCCAGCGTCTATCAAAAGATTCTGCAAAACGTTGGTCAGTGGTCGGAACATCGGATCAAAGAAGGAAAGGAGATTAGTTAGTGGTGATCTAGCAGTACGTTTTCCCGCACATGAGAGACCACTTTTTGGAGCATCTCGTACTGCACTTAGCAGTGAACTAGTTGAAGAACCGTCTGCAGTCCACCTGATCTTATGGTGTGGCCAGACCGATTTAGCTTGCATTTTTTTGACAATAGTTAAACTTCAAACTCTCGAATGTGTTCTTGGCGTTCAATTTCACCATTCGTTCGTGACATGGTCCGTAGAGGAGATGCTTAAGACAATGCGATAACTTTTTCATCTATGTGGACTCGATCTTTCTGTGTAGTTCAATTGTGAGTGACCAAACACAAACAGAGATGGCAATGTTGATGAAAAAAAAAGAAACACCCTCTACGCAGAGGACAAAACCCTTGGTCACTTATATACAAACCCACAGAATTCAAAGACAATTGTTAGCGAGTATCAGGATGATCTACCAACCTTAAGAACATAAGAACACTCTTGATATTCGAATTCTGACATTTCTGTTGGCTTTTCCATGGTATCTTCTTCTTCCTCCCCATAATCCCACCGGTTTCGCTTGGTCTCTCTCTCTCTCTCTCTCTCTCTCTCTCTCTCTCTCTCTCTCTCTCTCCAGGTTTTCACGACCTCTCTTAGTTATGTGTTTTAAAATTCTCCTCAACATTTCCCATCAATAATAATATCAGCTGAGAGGCCGGACTGTTTCATTTTTTTGTTGCGGCGCTCCTCATATCTCTATCACACAGAGGGGTAGGATATATTATCTGCATTATTTAAAGTTCGTCCACAAACGGCCGAGAGAGGATTCTGACTCATGAAAAATGAAAGACGCCCAGCTTTCAGATAGCCTTGTCTTGCAGTAAAGTGAGCAGCGGCGGCACGAGCCAGCGCTGCGCATCCACTCGCGCGCACCACAGGTGTGACAATATTTACTGGCCTGCCTGCCTTGTGTGTGTGCGTGTGTGTGTGTGTGAGTGTATGTGTAGGAGTGTGTGGTGAATGAGTAAACAACAAAAAAGGGGGTGGGGGGGAGGAGGGGGGGAGATGAAAGGAAAGGTATCAGTATTTGACAAAGGTAATTTAATACTACCACATTGTGCATTTCGAACGGCGGGTTTCCCAGTATTGTCATAATTCAGAGCTTGACTACTCACGACTCTTTGTCCACAGTGTGCTAGCGGTCACTACACTTGAGCACACAATAGAGTGAGAACGGGATCGGATGGTAAGAACATCGTGGAGAGGAAGTGGGAGGAAAGGGGTGGGACTTAGAAAGAAACAAGGATTTCTTCCTCGGGCGGGCGGGGGGAGGGGAGAGGCAGAAGAGGGGAGGGGGGAAGAGGAGGAGGAAGGAGTTAACAAATCGCCACGGTCATTCCACAATCGTTTAACTTTTTGTTGTTGTTGTTTGTTAGTTTGTTTGTGTGTGTGTGTTTGATGTTTTGAGTTTTGATTTTAGACATAATCACCGCTATAAGTATCCTGTAATTTGACAGTCGTAATTTTGTTTCGTTAATTTTATGCGTTAATGTCGTTTGCGACATAAACATTGCAGATCTAGATCTATATACATGTACATTGTAAGCCTCGTTTTGTGCAAAAGATATTTTGTCCATTTTCTCAAAACAACTGCTACAACTGACTTCAGCCGCTGTAAATTGCTAGATTTATGGGTCGGGGGCAAAGAAGCAGGTAGATTCTGGTTCAGATGGGATTTCGAGGCTGGAATGGGGTCGAAGTGACAATGGCAGGAGTAACCTGCTAATTTTTTTACTGTAAACCTCTGTATATTCTACGTCGGTTGGAACTCCCGATATTGCCATAATATCGCCATCAAGGAGGAACTGAAGGCTTAGATACAAGACGGTTTGATTGCGGAAGATTGCCCTACATAAAAATCTACTTTACCTAGACTACATGATACATTGTTTGTTTGTCATCATTATCACTGGTAAATCTTTGTTTAGCGTCCGTTTGTTTGCTTGTTTGTTGATTGTTTTCTAGTTTATTTGTTGTTCTATTTCGTTCGGGACTAGGATGTACATGACTGAAATGCATGTCTTCTGAGGCACGTGCGATAATTCTAGTAGGCCGACGATGTGTTTTGACAGAGTGATCGCATACAACTACTTTTTGAGTTGGAAACTCGTGATGAATCATTTTATGGATTGCCCATTTTCTCTTCTATTTCTCTTACCACCACCTTGCAACCCCACTGCAACCATTTACATAATTGCTACCGCTACCAAATTGTATTTTATCGAGCACTAATAGTGCTTATAATGTGAAATCCCCCTCCCAACCCAAATTAATGAAGAATCCCACATATTATATTTTCAAACAAACATACCAGAGCCCCGCCCTTTCTGGTATAGGCTTTCGAATGTACTTTTATAAAACAAATTTTTGGTAAATATTTCTGTTCCAAAAGAAAGACAGGAAATGAATAACAATATTTAAGTTTGCGACTCCTCTTTAAACACATAGCGAAATTAATATAGGTGTTAGCAAATGAATTAAAGCAGTAGATTGTCTGTCAGTGTTGGGAAAGTTATGTATTACTTGAATACATGAGGAAATGATTAAACTGCTATGAAAACAGCGCTTTATCAAAGTATGTTCGTTCTGCCCTTGCTCCTTCAAGGTGAGCGAGCAGCCACCAGTGAGTAAAAATGCATGCCATCTGTGACCGAACGATCGTCTTAAATAAAACCATCAGATTAGAAGTTCAAGCCCCCCGCCCCGCCCTTTCTCTATTTACTCTATAGATTTGCTCGGCTTGTAACGATTCAATTTTGCTGTAACAAAGTGGTCTAGGACCTTTTCAAATGTGGCATTAGCTAGATTCAGAGATGAGTCAACAGCCAGATTCGTTTTGCTTTGGGCGTGTCAGAGAGGGATATCTGCTTCGACTACAACATAAGTTTTATGTCTTGGTTTGTTAGCCCATATCCCCTTGCTCCTACTGATCAATTTGTCCAATAAGTTTACAAAGTCTATATCACTAACTTATCCCAGTCTTTTTAATATTTTTTACAATGATTGTCAGAACCCTTATTGCTGAATCTTTCTTACTAAATTTCCCCATTCCTACTTGTTCAAAATTTATTCTGTTTCTCCGTTTGTTCCACTCTTTAAGGCATAGTTTGGGCAGCGCATTTCTGTAATTGTTGTTGTTGGTGTGTGTGTGTGTGCGTAGGTATAAGTGAGTGTGAGTGAGATAATATGTCAAGAAATAGGGGCGCACATAATGTATAATTATAAGCTGTCAACACATATTTTCTTTCGGAAACGCGGCTGTTCGGGTAAAAATTGCAAACTCCAAATTTCTGCCCCCTCCCCTCCCTTGCAAAAAAAGTGACAAGATAGAGCCGAGATAATCTTATCCATTTGGGACCGAAAGACCGCATACATTGTAAAATATAGTGTAATCATATTTTCTCCTGGGAGGCGCCGTGCTTAAGGGGTTAAGCGCCTGATCCTCGACGAAAACGTCGAGGTTTTGAATCCCACCGGGGATGGGAGACATTTGCTTTTTTTTTTTTTAGTGACTCGAGGGTTCCTTGGCTTTTTTTTTTTTTTGTCGGACGTCTAGGCTTCTCAAACAACAGTGAATATATTATGGAGGTCCCGTATGTGCGTTACACACATTAAACAATCCATGGCAGTTGAAAGCTCCGACGAAGAGTAGGCAGAAACGCTTCTGTCCGGGCAAAGTTTCGAAATTCCAAATTTCTATGCAAAACTTCCTTCTGACAAAACCGGGCAGGCACTTAAAAGTCGAGATCATCTCCTTTCTTAGGATTGAAAGGCTTTCTGTTGTGTTTAATTAGATAGGGACTCATGCTTTCATGAACCGACGCCATTGCTTCTCTGGAGTTTGTAATCTCATGATCTTAACTTGTAAAATCATACTCATTACAATGTAGAGATATCTGCTCTCATGTACATATAAACCTACCCAACATTCGGGCTACTTGATTGGAGAGAAATAATAACGTTTTCTCATTTACTATCGGATTTGTGCAACATATACATTTCTTTTTATATATATATATAATGTTCTGTTAAATTGTATGTATGTCGATGTGTCCAATGCAAAATCACACATGTAAGAATTTTAATTTCTAAGGATTTGTAGCCCATATTTACGATGTCTCAGACGTTTCGATGTTCTCAGGGATTCCCATAGACGGGTAAGGCGTGGTACCATGGAAATTACATGCCTTACAGAGAGCGATTTTGCCTATAAATGATTCATGGATAGGAAACCGTGCCCGGGCAAGGAGTGCGTGCAATGCAGCCATCTGTTCATTTCTTTCCTTCACTGATCTATATGTACTCCTACTGAGCAGCTCTGGGTAACGATCAGTTTTGAAAAAAAATATATGGACATTCAAGTTGTGTGATAGAATAATCGTTACAGAAAGCAATGGGTTGAAAATACATATACAACGCACGGCAGGGTACATGAACTGCTCATAATCATTTAATCTTTGTAACAATCAGCTGTTGCACGAGATATTTGATCTAAACCTACGAAACAAATAACGACATATATATGTTAAATAGATCAGTAGTAATGTTTGGGGCTTTGTAGTAAACATCTAATGCTTCCTTCTCCATGCTTGATATTCGAGTATTAGCAAATAATGGCCATGCCCTAAAGAGAATGTGATACAGCCTCTTTATCGTTACAATATGTGTAATTAAATGTTACCACTATACACCTTAGATATAGATGTACAAATTCACTGATTGAGATAATATTCCAAGACAATGATAAATTTCCTATGAAATATAGCAGTCATAGTAAATATAATACAAAAGCTGACAAATTTTCTCCAGAGTTGTCAGAATTCTCGGTAAAGTATAGTTAAACCTCGCCTCAAGGAATGCTTGCACGTACTTCTTCAAATCTTCTTTATCAAATATTCTTAGTCAGTCTTAATGCAACACAGAATCCCCTGACAGATTAAGATATAATAATCTTGGGAACTGGCAAACAGTTGTAATATACCGTATTTGTAACCGAAATGTCCAGGGAAAAATATTTTGTTTCAGCTGGTGCTACACGATCTCAGAATTTTCATGTCATCTTAAATGGGATTATAGCAAGCATTAACTGAGCAAGCATTAACTGTTATCAAACGAATTCCTGGGCCATTGGATATCGTCGGCACAGTGTTACAAAGCGCTAAACCACAAAATTTATAGGCCTACTTCAACTTGTGTTTAATGTGCTCGGGGAAAAACATTTTCAAAATTTGTAATTTTAAAGAAATAAAACTAGCAGAAACACAAATCCCTAGTTCGGTGTTATAAAACAGTGAACCACAGGTAGGCTGACCATGCGGGATAGCGTCTTGGTCATTTTCGTTTATTCAGGCACACAGAGCGGTGTCAGCGTGTTCACAGGATTGATCGCAGCGAAGCCAAACAATTTTCTCAGGGAATAAAATTGTCACCAAAAGTGTAACGAGTGCTTGCAGTGTCCACTGAAATTTTAATTAAGCGTCTATGTTTTTCGATTATTTTCCGTCATAACTCAGATTGTGTCTGATTTTATGAGCCAGGACAACTAATGACTATGCAGACAGTGACATGTGTCCCTACTTTCATGGCTAACATCATATACTGAAAAACTAAAGTGGGATTTTGGTTTGCTTTCAGGAATGAAGCATTTAAGGCACGATTATAATAATATACCGTGCCGAACGTGGAAATTGTTTAAATCGAATTTACTTTTAAAAAGAACGCACTTAGTAGAGTTGTCACTTACTTTGAATAAAAAAATCGGAAAAAAAAAGAAGTAAAAATTAACAAAACTATTAGATGAGGATATCTGATATTTTATCAATCTCAGATACAGTTGCAACCCTCCATGATACGAGAGAATTTATCTGTTGATGCTTGTTTGAAATGGTACGAGTCACATGGAGAAGACCTAATTCTTTTGAAAACCATCACTATTCCTCCACGTTACCACACCGCATCAAGCACCAACCATGATTCCTGGAATTTCCTTTCTGATGCAGCACCCTAAACTTCAGTGGATACGACTAATCATATTTCTACATGTTGCACCACTGGACGTCGTCAACAATTTTTGGGAGATACAGACGGACCACTGACCAACAGCTGTGATGGAGATCATCGACCCCGATGGCCTTCTTCTTGTAATGAACCAGGTGATGTAATACCAAGACGACTGATATCAGACATCGCAAGTACCGGTGATTTTGAAGCTCCAGTGAGCAGGTCAACCTCCGGGCAGAGAGCAAGAATAGAAGTGCAGCAGAAGAAAAAAGCCTTGTCAGTTACCATTGAGTCAACAGTTCAGCAGAAGAATTGAAACCATGGTGTAAGACTACAACAATAGTCAATATCCAAATGACGAGATATGCATAATACGATATTCTAGGAAATCTGTGATTTAAAAAGTTCGGGACAAAACGTTTCTTAAGGCTCCGGTGAATTGTAAATACGGTACCTAGCAGTAGAGTCATCGAACAGACCGAGAAGGAAAGACTGAAGAAATTAGTTAAAGGAAGGAAGGATACTGTGATCATTGTAATAGGTCTCCATCGGGCAGTGCCGACCATGGCTAATATTCGTTTTGACTGTCCACTCGGCTGGAGCAGCGTCGCCTATGGCTATATGTACAGACGAGTCCAATAATGCTATTACTGTTCCCAGAGCTGTGTCCCCGCCAGATATGAATCCATTTGGTGTCCTGGTCTGTTGTCTTCTGTGGGAACTTCTTTAATTTTTCTATTTCCTTCCACGCCTTTATCGAGAGTGTCCTCTCCCTGTTAGTAGCCAATATCCAACCACAGAATATTGAATGCCTTAAAGGTTCCTCGGATTTATGTCTTGCCTTTTACATGTATAAAGCTTCTTTTTTTCCCGATATACTTCCGCACCATTATCATAGAGTGTGCACTTTTCCTGCTAATATAATCCAACCGCAGAATGTTACATACTGAAGTGTTTCTAGGATCCAGTGATGTCTCACTTTCCTTTCTAACAAACACAACCACAAAATGTTTCGTTTCTTTTTCTGTTTTCTGATTGAGTTACTTGCCTGTGACTTTTCAGTTCCATCGTTTTCTAAAACGTTGGTGCTGCAGATCTTTAACAAAATCAACAGTTAACTTCACAGGTGACAAAAAAAATAAAATCCCCAAACTTAGGCTTTTTCCGTGCAAGCTTTCCTATTATACAGTACATCCACATTCAACTTGGACATGTCTATGAAATCGCGGAAATAAATTCACCTTGTTACAAGTATTGTTGTTATTGTTGTCTAGTTGTTATTGATGTCATTGTATGCTACTTTTATTCGAGCTTTTAAAGGGGGATTCTAATTTACTCGAATATGTCAAATGTCTTTGAAATATAGAGGAAATAAAGCGATTATCAGGCATTGACTCGATACGAACGTAATCAGCTGAACTGTCAAATCCAGGAATGGGTCAAACATGGAGAAAGGGACAGCATCGTGAACTGAATGTAAAATTTTTGTGATTCGGTTGTGCAGCATCAAAATTTCAGGATCATAGCATTTGCAGTAAGTTGCATTGAATGAAATGAGATTAAAAATTATGGAATTGTCCAACAAAGAATTTAATATCTGCATTTATTCGTAATTTTTCCAGCCACCATAATGTTGCACAGACACTTTGGGGAAACCCGGGTGGTTACGGGTTTCTCTTCCCATGCTGCGCCGAGATTCGGCGTGGCCAAGGTATCCACACGGTTGACATCGCCCTGTCCAACCTAAAGTACAGCCTGGATCTGGTAGGTTCCCCGCCCCCCCCCCCTCCCCCCTTATACGGTCTGCTGAGGGATTAAGGGGGTGGAGTTTGGTCGGAGGCGGGCCGGATGATTAGAATCTGTTTCTTTAGACCCTGAGGAGCGCTAGCTGCAGCTCGGGGTCGGCCACGTCATGGGAAAAGTGTCCTCGCAATCACATACTCAAACTGCGCACTGGCCTGTGATCATGGAGGGTATATGCTGGGGTCCCCGTGCCACATTTTTGCCAGTCTTTGGGGCTTTTTTTTTTTTTTTTAGTTGTTGTACTGTTTACACACGAAAACAGAACTCAATCCAAATTTTTTGGTGATGTCCCTTGCGAGAATCACTCTTATTGAGTCATTTTCGACACTTGTACTAGAGAACGAGAAGTGCTTGCCTTTCGTTTGTCTTAGATTAGATGTCTTTCAGACCTACGGTTTTTCGTGTTTGTTTTTGAAAAGTAGGAATAAGTCTGACTTGTTTATGTTTGTTTCATCTGTTGTAAAATATCTGTGTAAGCTACTGAACACATGAGATTTTTTTTTTGGCGTAAGCCGTCGTCATCGTTATTCTTGTTATTTTGTTGCCACTGCTGACGATATCATTGCTGCTTTTGATGATGTTGTTGTTATACTGTAAAATAACTACGGCAGACATGACATAAGTCCGGGCCAGAGGCCCGCGGCCTCTGTGATGTTTCAAATGGACCTAGATATATTTGTTCTTCCCGAAAGTTTGCCAGTCTGACTTTCTCATCATTTTACGAAGTCTTCAAATATGAAAGGCAGAGTGATTTTGGTAAAAAACGTGTTTAGATTTCTTTATGCTCTATGTGAATAAAGGAAAAGTATGCCGTTTGCAATAAGAATTCCGTTAAACAGATCATTTGCATTAAAATGTTAATGATTCAAAGAATGTCAAGACTGCATGGTCGGCCCCCAGATATTTTCCCCTCATCAAATCTGTCCCTCTTTGCAAAAAGTTTGGACACACCTGAACTATGGCCTACAGATGAAATCACTTCAGTACAAAATGCTAAACCACAGCCGTGGGTTAGCACTTTCTAACACCATGAAGATTCCACAAGACTAAACCACAAATTATCTGAATTATAAGTCACTGTGAAGAAATTCATTTATATACCTACAGAACACATTACTGTATTATCTGTAACAATGAAAGAGCTGTGTAAGAGAGAGTGCTACTTTCAACGCAATGAAAGAATTTTTGCTCTTTCTCCTGAAAAAGTTTATTTGCTAGGATCAGCACTTTTGTAACATTATGTTGATGATTTACTAGATTTAAAATGTTCCTGTGTGCATCTTGTGGACTTAGCTTTATGCAGTATAATTTGCACAATTAAAGCGGCCAAGAAGATTCAAATACATGCAGAGACAATGATGAATGGCTAAGATTTAGGAAAAAATGAAGACGGACATTCTGCAAGAGTACATATTTCACATTATATTCTGACAAAAACAAACAGTCAAATATTTCCACACAAACAAAGCCACAAATAGACAACAATGAACAGCCAGATAAGGAAACATGATATATAAGGATTGACTCAACACAGCTGCTTCATGATCATCTGTTGTATTTTATATCAGTGAAAAAAGAAATAAACAAACATACAATGACAAGAACAGTGACTGATCTAACCAGACCTGTTTTCTAATGTCTCACATTCTACTTCCTTTCACAATAATACATACTGTCGCATTAGTATCTCATCTGATATCAAATTCTGGGCCGACAATCACTGGTATTAGTGGTAAAATAACTGTGAAATAAATGTAGTGTAGAGATGTGGACATTTTAATATCTCCTAGTAACAATGGGTTGCCCTCAGAAAAGCAGAGAGACAGGATGAATGGAGGAGAGTTGCTGCCAGATCTTCGGAAGTGCCTCCACGGACTTGTGTCTACGAGAGCGGTAGCGGTAATAACAATGGATTAAGTATACAATTCTCTTGAAGCCAGCAACTACATCAAAGACTGTCAATAGTAAGTCTGTATTTTCCCACCTGAGCCTCTTCAAGTTATGAGATCATCAGCTCTATATCTGACAGCTCACATCTCTTGAGGTTCATGATGAGTAACTTGCTGAATTAGAGCGAATAATCTGAGATATCTCTTTTTAAAAAAAAAAAAAAAAAAAAAAAATTCACCGCACTTACATACACAGATCAAAGATAAAGCTTTATTCGTATGTTCTACATTCAAGGATGTCAATCTACAGTGAATCTCGCAAACAACGACATTCAGTGTTCTTACAAAAACCTCTTAGTATTCCCAATATCTCATCATTCCAATACAGGGAGAAATAAAGATTTAGGGAAGTAGTATTCAAAAAGGAAAATAACAATGTCACACATACAGTTTTCCCAGTCTGTAATCGTACATGAGCAACCCGCAACACACACTGTATTTCGTTTCAGGAGACATTATCTCGCCATTAGGTTTCCATTTCACATTCACTGTCTCGATGGCTGCAACCTTCAGGTCGATGCTGATTTATTTATTTTAGTTAACAATAGCCCAGACAGACAGATTATGATATCTACTACCAACGGTGGATGCATCGCCTGTCAATCGTATCTATCTAGGCCCAGCAATAGAGGGTTGCTTTACAAATGTGAACGCACTGACAGCATGCATATGTATATGACATGTATTGCATCCTGTACATGTGGTCAGCAGGCCTATTGTACTTGCAATATTACTGTCAACTACATAGCAAACGTAATGTTGTCCTGCTGTGCCGAAGGTTATCAAAGAAAGCACACTGCTAGATAGACCAATCATAGTTCTGTGTACTCATTGATGTGTCCACACAGAAATTTTCGTTATTCCCCATGTTTTGACTTTTTAGTTGTCGTTATTCAAGTAATTTATTATAAAGTATAGACACAGGAATTTGAAATTCTGTCGTGACTTGCTCATTCTCAGTGCTCCCGGTGTCAATAAACATGAAGTTCCACTGTACACACATGAGAAAGAGGTAGGACTTCAACCTTTATATTTTATGTTGCTTATTTTTATATATTAAGATAAAACTCTGAAGCATCTTTACCAGGCAAGATGAAAAAATCAAGGGCCAGCAATAAGGCTAATGAAAACCAAAAAATATATTTTTCTTCTATATAGAAAGGTTGACATCCCTGTACATTTAATACCTATTTAGATGTCTGTGTTTTTTTTTTTCCATTACTATCAGCAACCCTTCCCTCTGTTTATTAAACTTTTCTCCACCCCCGACAATGTGAGTGATTCTGTCAACTGTCTGACATCTCATCATCTTCTGTCTGTTCCTTGGTTTCCTTCCATTTCTTGGCCAGGGCCAACAGCTTCAGATTGGGTTTGGCAGATTCCTCGTCTGGGAAAATGTAATCGAAATATTCCTCCCAGCCAGCATCCATCTGTTGAGGAGAGTGAGAAAGTATAACATCAATGAATCATGGTAAAATGACTTCAAAGAAAGAAACAGAGAAATAGTGTTATTCAGAGATATAGTGATGAATGAAACTTGTCAATATTAAAAAGTGAAACTGCAAATTTTTTCATGAGCTACGGCAGTTGGAAACAGCTAAAATGCACATGGTAATAAAAACTAGAGACATAACAGCTTTTAACTTAAAAGAACAGCTTGCAATATGAGATGACAGAGAATTCAGAACAGAAATTAGAAGAATGAACAAAATTTTTCTTGTGAAAACAACAGTGGTGAATGTAAAAGAACAAGGCAATCCTTAATTAAAACAAAAATTATCAAAATACGGCATTGTACTTGTTAGATGATCAAGATTTCTTGAGTTTAATATCAAACATGTAAATTCACTGGTGACCAGTTTTATGAAACAAAAAGATATGGCAAACAGAGCTAAACTGCCTACAAAGTGTAATCAATGTGAACAGCAATCTGTGCATGTTGCCAAAACATAAGCATGCAAAAGGGCGCTATAACCAGGTGCATACAAAGCACATGAGAGCTCCAACCAAGTATGAGAGAAAACTGATACAAGAATGAGTAACTCACCCCATCATCTGTTTGAATCTTTTTCCTCTTCTTTACCTTCTGTGGCATAAGCTTCTCAACCTCCTGTCTGTACTTCTCTTCTCCTGTCTCCTCCTGGAATATAAACCCACACAGATTAGCACTCAAATGTTCCACTCATTTACATGAGAGCCCTTTGATTCATGTATTTCATATGATGTCAGCAAAACAGTGTGACACTTCACCTAAATAGTGGCTAAGGTTAGGATTAGGGTTATGATGATACAATTAAACTATTAAAGTAACATGTCACTCAAATGATGAAAATGATAAGGAAAATTACAATTTAGGTGACAGTCACCCAAATAGACCCTGACTTTTTTAAAAATAACAACTTCAGATCATACAATCAATCAGAACGCACCTCAAGTGCTTGCCAAGCCTCTAGCAACAAAAGCCTTTCCTCTTTGTCCTGGGAAGTCTTCAATGCTCTGTTGGCATCTCTGTAAACATTGCGAGCTTTGTCTACAGCTCCATCTTCTGGTATCGACAACTCAAACTTGGCAAAACTGATCCACACCTGAGAAACCAACACAAATTTTTATATTATGTGCCACAGTTTTAAGTAACAAAATACACAGAACAAAATTTCTGGCTATCAATGAAAAAGATATGAGATTAAAACAAATGATACGCTCAATCATTAATCTCCCTTCTTTAAAAAAAAAAATGTATAAATCTTATTATAAAAAAAAAAAATAATAATTATTTGACAGCAATTATGTCCATTTTGTGAAAGTTTGATTTCTTTCAAAATATATGATGATGGAAAGATTTATGTGCTGTTTTAAATCTTTAACCTTTTACTAGTTAAGGTCAAGCACAGTCAGAAATCACATTCTACTAATCAAAGGGAAGTTACTCTAATTCACAAATGATACATTCACATTTAATTTTTTTTTTTTCAAAATACCGTTACATGAAAATAAAAATAGATTGCACCAATAAAACAGGGAATGATTTCTCTTTAATTAGATATCAAATATATATGTGTATAGACATATTTTTATGTATAAAAAAGATTATGAAAGTTGACGAATGTGAAAAAAAGACATTTTCACCGACGGCCATCTGTTCATTGTTTGAATCATCATCAGAGTCATTCTAATCGCCGTTATCATGCCTCACTTCAATGTCAAATACATCAAAATAGTTATTTTCACTCTCAAACTGGGCTAAATCTTGTTGATTGTACAAAGCCCTCAAAAAATCAAAAGCCAATGTGATCATTTTGATTGGAAATATAAGCACCAATGAGTAGTTTTTTCAAAAAATCACAGCACTTGAGACTTCTCGTCTGATTCACGTGCGGCAAAAAGCTACTTTCACTTTCAAGCTCATAGATTCTCGGGATATACGGTAACTTAACGTACCTAATGTGTTTCTGGGCAAAAATGAGTTCCAAAACAACCACGTCATTTCCGCATATAGCGGGCGCGTCC
>JBCEWB010080071.1:0-12890 GCA_039654565.1 Peronia peronii | reverse complement strand
ATCTATCTATCTATCTATCTATCTATCTATCTATCTACCTATCTACCTATCTATCTATCTATCTATCTATCTATCTACAGAAGACAATATCTAGCAGAAGAAAATCAATATTTATGGTGACGCACATTTAACCAGAAAATATAACTACAGTAGCGAAGGTCCCCACAAATCAATATCACTGTAGATTTCCATGCCTCAATCTGCCTCAATCAAGCATAATTATCGAAACGACAAGGCAGTGATGTATGATTATCCTAAAGGCAAGTCACATTTAAATAGATTTTCTGAAGCAAAATGTAAGTGGTTATTCTATGAGATTTTAGATAACCGTTGGATATTATGTTGCTACGCTGATGCGTCTACAAAATATGAAAAGTCTAATATCGTACTTCAGTTGTCAGTTACATATTTTGTCTTAGTTCAAAGAATCGCGAAATCAGCGCAAGTAGTTTACATTATTATCATCTACCTAGTCATTCTTTTATCGATCCATGTATCCATCCATCTATCAATCAGTCCATCAATCCATCCACCTATCCTTCAACCTATCCATCAATCCAT
Organism: Peronia peronii; assembly: GCA_039654565.1. Lineage (NCBI taxonomy): Eukaryota > Metazoa > Mollusca > Gastropoda > Systellommatophora > Onchidiidae > Peronia > Peronia peronii. The sequence continues at coordinate 12,329 of JBCEWB010080071.1, read as the reverse complement.
TCATCAATCCATCCATCCATCTATCTATCTATCCATCCATCCATCCATCCATCCATCCATCCATCCATTCGTCTGTCCATCTGTCCATCCATCCATTCATCCATCCATCCATCCATCCATCTGTCTGTCCATCTGTCCATTCATTCATTCATCCATTCATCCATCCATCCATCCATCCATCCATCCTATTCACCCATCCATACATCCATCTATCCATCCATCCGTCCATCCATCCATCCATTCATCCGTCCTTGTATTTTATCCATTTTCCATCCATCAAGCAATACATTTACCCATCCATCTATCCATTCATGTATCTGTAAATCTGTTTTTCATTGTTGTATCTCTATCTTGCTAGCAATAGATCTTGGGAACGAAAAGGCACACAATGCCATATACTTTTTTTAAAGGGGGGGGGGGGGGGGGACGGGGCGGCATCTGTAAACCTTTTTGGGCCTTTGACCTTAGGTCATTTTACTTTGTGCATATGTTAGTGGCATGTATATTTAATTCAGAATATGTCCTTGTAAACTTGCTATCGTGTCTGGTTGCCATGGAAACGGCCACCATCTTGGATTTTGCAGTGTTTTTTTCAAAATCAGTCTCCTCCCTACTACCGTACCAAATCGTTCCAAACTTTGCATGTCGTTTTCAACATCAAATATCTATAAACAAAAATGACCCGAGTTAAGTTGAGATTTCTAGATAATTCTTTTCTTATGAATTTTTACAAATGTCATATATGAAAAATATGCAAAAGTTGGCATTTTTTTATTCATTATTTTTTTTTTTCAAAAAGCAAAAGAGTTACCAAAAAACGCTTCTGTCATTTTTCTAAAATTATGTTGAAGAAAATATATATGTATATGAAATATGGCGAAAATCTGTTGAAAAGTTTTGAAGGAGACAGAATTTTAACCGTTTCGAGAAAAATAAAAAAAAAAACATAAAACAAAACAAAACAAAACAAAACAAAAAACAAAGAAAAAACGAAGTGTTACAAAACACATTGACAAAAGAACTTTAGTATGCACAAAACTCGTTACCATTCGGCAAAGAAGACATCGAAGGTCATGAAATATGAAGCCCTCTCTCTATCTTTCCCCCTGGGGGTCTTGTTCTTGGGTTCCAAATAAGGCCTTGGCGCCTTTATTTATATGCTGTGTGACAAGCCAACATGCTCTTATAGAGACATTTCCCTTCTTTCACTTTACTGACTCTGAATAAATACTCCCCCCCTCCCTCCCCCAACCCTCCCCACTCAACAAAATCCATTATTTTTTTTTCTTTAAACAGCAGAAACCCTTACAAAAACCATATTGAATTCAACAGTTGCTCATATCAAAGGCAGCCTAATGAAGGAATTGGCAAATATCATTTTTCACCCCAATTTCATAAAGAATTTTACTGAATTTTGAGTACCTTTCATCTATTAAAAAAAATCTGCAGCAATTTATTTATTTATTTTATTTATTTAATTTGTCATGGGAACATTCCGGACCTATAATCTTGTACAAAATTGATTGCTCTTGCTTGCATACAGGAACAGACGAAAATCGATATTTTGAAACGAAATTGGAAAATTCAGGTGCCCCCCCCCCTCCTCCTTCCCCTCCTCCTCCCGCCCCCTTAAAAATTATTCTTGTTATCCTTTAAGTGATGTAAGTCTACAGGTACCAAAAGAAAAACGAGTCTGTAATTGTGTTAAATTGCTTTGAAATGTCTTTCCAAAGTTTGTCCAGAGTAGCATTGTGGTTTTTGTAGCGTGTGATTTTTAGTATAATTAGTAGTTTCTTAAGCCTGGATGCTACGACATTTTAGAAGCTGGCAACTCACGGTGAATGAAGAGGCATTAAAGGTATCAGTCACGGTGGCACGAATAGATTTGTTCCGACTAAGCAAACTGGCTGGAAATCCCCGTCTAATTTTAGCACGGGGGGTACAAACACTCCAAACTGTTCACTATCATTGACATAGAAAAACATATAAAAATACGCGGGACTGGTGACAATTGTTTTCGGATCTCGTGGTGGAGCGGTAACAAACATCAGCGAGTGTTTTATTTTTAGCAGAGGGGTACAAACATTCCGGCTGGGATTTCCAGGTTTTTGCTTAATCGAATATGAACTATTGACAAGGACCATGAGAGTGATCAGGTTTCACTAAGTCGATTTAAGCAGAGTCGCAGCTTAAGAATGTTCAGAGATGTATAGATTTTTTGTTCATAAAACGAAACGTCTCTTTGTCGGTGAGACTGAGATCAAAAACCATCATTGCTCATCAACATAATAGCAGGAGAGAGAAGGCTGGAGAGTGAAAGAGAGAGAGTGAGAGAGAGAGTGAGAGAGAGAATTGTAGTGAGATGATGGAAAACAGATAGAGAAAATGGTGAGCGAGAGAGAGAGAGACACTGCAGATGGATGATGAAGAGATAGTTAGCGAGAGAGAGAGAGAGAAAGAGAGAGAGAACGTTTGAGAGAGAGAAAGAGAGAGAGAAAGAGAGAGAGAACGAGTTTGAGAGCGAAAGGAAGAAAGAGAGAGAAACAGAGAGAACGAAGAGAAAGAGAAAGAGAGAGAACGAGTCTGAGAGAGAGAGAAAGAGAAAGAAAGAGAGAGAGAGAGCGAGTTTGAGAGAGAGAGAGAAAGAGAGAGCGGGAGATTAGCTCAAATACAATGGCTTCAGAATCAAATATCGATTTATGTAAGCACAAGAGCTGCGGTCGGTCCTCAGTCTCGGGGTGGGCAAGAAGGCACTAGATCAATAATACGTCCTCAGATGTCGTCCATTCTGGCATTGAAGGATAACCCAGCCAGGGAGAAAGAGAGTTGGTAAGGAATTGCATAGGCATTGACGTAGGCTCAGAGTCTTAAACTTGCTAGCCTCCCTCAGATCTGTCTCACTCGTGAATGTCGGCCACTGTTGCATATAAGGATAGCCCACCTAGAGAGTGTGGGAAAGGAACTGGCATAAAGCGAGAGAAACTGACTATATATCGCAGATTTTGTTGCAGATTCTTCATCTCAGAGGTTATAAGAAACGCTGAGAATTACCTCACTCGGAGAGACAAAGAGGATAGCCAGCTAAAGGAGGGGGTGAGAGATGGCTGATGGAAAGAGAGAACCAGAGACTGGAAATGAAAGAGAAAGAGACGATATCAAAGAGACAACATCCTCGGTTCTCTGTCTCGCAAGGTCCATTAGGACGTTCGATTCACTCATTCGCAAATGTCGTCAAGTTCGGCACAGAAGGATTTACAACTAAAGGGAGAAAATTGACAGTGAGCTGATGAGAGAACGACCAAGAAGGAGCGAGAGAGAGGAAGAGGAGGAGGAACACCAGGGATAGATAGAGAGACTAAGAGACAAAGACACAGACGGGTTCAGAATGAAATATTCTCTTCGCAACAACATCGCGATAAGACAGGCAGTCAATAATAGAGTTCATCTGTTACCTCTATTTTCCATGACTGAACTGTCGGCAGCACAGACGGTAGTGAGTGACTGAAGATGGCAATGGTGTCTCCGTCATAGACTTGGACTGACTATTTATTTTTGATATTTAAGGGTGCATCAGCACAGGTCCATGCCAGACAGGGAACGAATGGCATTCAGCGGTTCCATGTTAGAAAAAAGATCAAATAAATATATGATAATGCCTTTAATAAATGTATGAGACATGTCGGTAGTCAAAGTTCTCAAAGACACCTAAGTGGAAAGTTGATCCAACGTGGCTTGTCGCATGTTCGGAACCTACTTAGTCTGCGTGAGATCAGAGATCTAGATCTAACAGTTTAATTAAGAACCACCGAGACTTGCAATATGATGGAAGCAAAGCTAAAGGAAAGGCTGTGAACACGCAGGCCTAGTAGTGAGGCAATCAATAATTAGAACTAGAATCTTGCAATCTGCCGACCCAAGCTGAACATTCGGTAAGCAAAACTCGAAGACCAAGCATAGGAATGTCACCAGCCAACATCACATACCGTCTATTCTGAATGATGAGAACTTGATGCTATGAGACAATGGATATAGAAGGAGTTACAGCTACTGGCTGTCATTCTGTACCTGCCTCACCCCTAGTGGAAATGGACAAGCCTATGTGTTATTATCATGAGCACCCAACACTTGATAAGCTGTGCAGACAACAGAGCCAGAGGGACATTTTATTGACCTGAGAAGTCTTGGGGTGTAACAGCCTCCTGATCTGGGCAAAGTTCACTATGTGGCCCGTTTTGCTGATATTCTACTCATAGCGTGATGGTGACGAATGTTTCCCAGGGACAGGTGAGAGCAGATGGAACTACAAGGACAGAATTCTTATTGGGTGAAGAAATCTAGAACTTACCAACCTCCTAATTAACCCTTTACCTATGACATCCATAAAAGCTAAGATTCATAGGTCTATACACGGACTATCCTGAAGCTAGAAATAGTATTCTTTTGTAAAACGCCGACATTAATTGTATATTTCAAATATAGAACCTTTATACTGTCTTGTATCTGAAGCCACGTAGCTTCAACAAGCGTATATATATATAGGCTATACTTGTGCTTCGTATGGAAAGAGTTAAGCTCCTGGTACTGGAAAGAACACACTAACTAAAACTAGATATCTAGTAGATAAATGGCGCCCATTTTGTACAAGGACAGGAAGGTACTATTTGAAATATTACTACAAATTGAAAGACAAGAGCATAATCTTGTAGTGATCGAAGAGGCTAAAGAATCAGGCTACATTTTGTGCACGGAGAACCTTGTAATCAGACACCATTTCTACAAAATTTCAAATAAATAAATGTCTGTTACTCTGCTCGTACCACACCCATACAAAGACGAAGTGGTTCCACAGAGAACTACATATCTAAGATGTCGCACTGCACACATTACACCATATCTGCAGTGGGGAGATCAAGGAATTCATAAAGAACATCCAATGAGCTCTGGAACGAGTGCACTAGCGAAGATGCATGCAGTAGGGAATAGTTATAAAAGGAGATATAAAATACATGAACACTCTGAGGTCAAACACCATTTTGTACGTCCAACATAACACTCCTCTGCACACATATATTTGCACACAGATTTTGGTGTGGGAGACCAAGGGATAATTATAAGGGCTGAATTGTACAACCAATGTGCTCACGAATTGCATACAAAAGAGGGGTGGACTCGAACGGGACAAAACAGGACATATTTTCAGTGGCCAAGCACGTTAATTTTGAATATCTTGAATAATAGCAGCTCAGTGTGCTAGGCTGATCCCTGAACACCAAAATTAGACTACCACTAGACATTGTGATAGACAGGGTGAGAAATCTTACCCTCAAGTGCATACAGATCCATACAGGCAATCGGATGCCAATAGAGTGCAAACTGAAGTAACGGCTAACTCTTGTGATTGCCAAACTAATCTAGAATCTGGTGGCTCGGAAAGACAGGTAGGCGGATGTGCAGGAACATAGTCAAACACGGTTCTTTCATGTCTATTAATGCTATATAGAGGCCACTGTGGCATGACAAGAGTAGTGAAAGTTCGTGTAGTATTTTGAAAACTCATATTTTTTTATTTATTTTTTTTGGGCTAGAATTACATTTAAGATGTTCTTACCAGAAAACAAAATTACTCAAATTTAGTTGATCCATTCGTACAAAGTTAAGAGACCCACTTTTGGAACAGACCGGCCTTTTGACATTTTTAGGGTTAAAGCTCCAAGGACTGACTCATATCGCAGACACACGATCTCACACAAACACTCATTCACTCATACATACATACATGTATACGGACATACAAACACACAGAGTTGGATGACAGGCGGCAGGTGATAAAAACTACTTACATGTACAAAATCATATCATGGTATAAGAAATATACAGCAGTGCAGAATTAATTATACAAGTGACCTGTGGTGGCACGTGCTTTTTGTCACTTTCCTATTTGCACAGGTCATTAGATACTGCCTGTTGCATATTTGGATAATAAATGTCATGTGCTATATCTACTAGCAATAGCAAGTGCAAATGAACTACAGATGCAAAAACTACAGTCTTACAGCTGGGATTGAAAAGTAGACCAATGCAAAATTCTGACGTCGTGCACAAGTCTCCACTATGTTGTCTCATGTGCAGTCTCGAGCTAAGTGTCATGTATTAAATCGACTGACAGCAAGTACGTATGACATATTGCAAATATAAAATCCTGCTAGAATCGAAAAATAAAACCTTGCAGTTTTGCATCTCATAAGCCAGACTGTCTGTTCTGAGAAGAAAAATCTCTAGGATGACGCACCATTTTGCAGAAGCGGCAACTATTGCGGGAAAACTACCTAGGTGGTATAAAATTCTGTAATAATTGAGCAAATCTGCAAGCTTACAGGAAGATGGGCTGGCCGCTCTAGAATGACGCACCATTTTGCCCCGACCGCACTGGTGCTCCTGATGAATGCGATATATAGGTTCGCAGTTGCTACTGACAAAAAGCACTCAGTAAGTTACAGGTATAAAACGCTGCCAATAATGGAACAATTTCATGTTCCACAGCTTAAAAGCTAAAGTACTCACCATTCCCTCCGCCGACGCTCTTCCCTCCTCTGATTGAAATAACAAAAAAAAAAAAACCAATCTTGCAAAAGCTTGCGTCTAATACAACTAGATGACAAATCTTAGGTATTATTGATTCACAAACCTGCAAGGCCTGTCATTCTATTTTGATGCAAAAGTCTATTTACACAATTATTCTGTTGGAAACGAACCAAATCTGCTGTCTTACAGCTACGCTGAGAAAGTCAGGGGGGGGGGGGGGGGGAGGGGGATGACCACTCTGCAGAAAGGTCCGGAGACTTTCAGACATTGTCTCTAAACTACAGGCAGACAAACTATGCCCGGCGGACGCATCATCACGACAGCGTTATAGCATCACTCGCCAATATCCCAGGCTAGATATCTCCGTATGGAAACAAATCCATTGTTAGTCTCGATCCCCCCCCACCCCCCGGCCTACTCCCACCCATCCCCCCTTTCTCTTTCGCGTCATTTTTAAAAACTTGTAATGTCTACATTCAGTGACCGTGTACAGCAGAAAATGTCCACTTACCTGACTGAAATGTCTTGAAATAGTCCACAAATGAATTATGGATACACGGGCACGTAAGTAAATCCGTCCGCAAGATCTTTCCAAGTTGAAGCTAATCAAAAGAGTATATACAACTCAGATAACCAACAAAACTGAAGAACAGACTTGAAGAAGAAGAAGCGAGATCGAACAAAATTAATAATAAATTATCAACAGATAAGTATAGTATCACCACAAAGCAGAACAACGCGAGGGCTGGGTGGCAAAACACCTCTAGCCGGGTATGCTCGTATTTTTCCTCCCTCGTTCTCGAAGACAACCACTGCAGAACACTTTCCCCGTTGACGTTCTTCCACCGATATCCCGGCGACTTCGGAGCCCGGCCAGCGCTGCGCTCGCTACTCACGCGAAGGGCATGCGCTCGTAGTTGCCGCTGATCGTGGTCACAAACGGGTCGAACGTAGGCAGAGGCAGTGAACTACGGCGGTTCGACAACGGAAGGCGGGGGGAACAGCGTGCAGGCACAGACAGCAAAGCAGGGCCAAAGCCTGGGGTTGCCTTCATTTCAAAACTCACACTCTCTCCAGCAAAACCGCTCACTGGTGGGTATGACTAGCTATAAAGTTTATTCTACACGGTAGAGTTTCTAGTCTTTGCTTAAGTTAACAGTTCATGTCAATTCAGCTCGAATCGGCCAGAGTTAAGTGAGGATGGAGTACGTAATACATTCCCCCATCCACTCCTCCGCTGTCGTAAAACCCCTTGTTCTGTGGTCTCCATGAATAGAAATAGTAGTTTGCCTATTTTGAAGGTGCTCGTTCGAACGTCAGGCAGGGTGACTGTCGCCGCTAAGAAAACGGAGATGAGGTGACCAAAGTTACGGGGAATAAACGTCATTTATTATGCACAGTTATCAGATATGTGTTGTGTGAGTGAGTGAGTGAATGAGTGAATGAATGAGTGAGTGAGTGAGCGAGTTAATGAGTGAGTGAGTGAGTGAGTAAATGGCTGAGTTTCTGAATGAATAAGGAGTTGAATAGGTGAGCGAGGGAGTCAGTGAGTAATGAGTGAGTGAATGAATGAGTGGATGAATGAATGAGCGAGTGAATAAGTGAGTGAGGGAATGAGTGAGTGAGGAGTGTTTGAATGAGTGAGTAAAAGAGTGAATGAATGAGTGAGTTTAATGCCTGAGTGAATGTATGAATGGGTGAGTGAGTGAACGAATGAGTAAGTATTCCGTTAATGAGTAAATGAGTGAATGAGTGATTCAGTAAGCGAGTGGGTGAGTGAGTGAATATGTGAATACATAAATGAGTGAGTGAATGAATGAGTGTGAGTAAGTGAATCAAACGATTGTGTGAGTGTGTGAATGAATAAATGGGTGAGTGAGTGAGTGAGAGTGGATGAATGGGTAAATGAATGATGAGTGAGTGAGTGAGTGAGTGAGTGAATGAGTGAGTAAGTAAGTGAGCGAATATCTGAGTGAATGAATGAGTGAGAAGGGCGTTGTCGCTTTTGCTGTTTTATTTGCGCTATTCCTTTTGGTGGTTTGGTTTCTGTTTGCATCAATTGCTATTTGCTAACTCTCGACTGCCATTTCTGGTCTTCTCATAGCTGTTCCTACAGCCTTTCATACCGTAGCTCTTTCAAGGAGAGTTTTCTAAGCATCTTGTGTTAATCACGTCCAGACATCCAAAGTGCAAGCTGATCCCCTCCCCTCCCTCCTCCCTCTTTGAAGGTTTAAAGGCTAACAAACATCCAAAAAATATAACATGGAACTTTCCTTTTCTTTTTTTTTTTTTTAAGGATTATGTATGGCCCAGAAATATGACGTCGACTCTACCATTTCAATAGGCTGCAATATTAAAGTTAAGGATGAGGCTATTGCTAAAGGGTGGTCAAAAAAGTATCAATGGCTACCAAGTGTAACATTGTAATTAAATGTTACAAGGTATTTGAATAAACCTTATAGCTCATCTTAACTCTTAACCTAAACTGACCCAAACTATAACCTAAGATTATTTTGGCCTGGTGTGGATTCGAATCTAACTCTAGCATCTACAAGAATCTACAAGGTCTAATCCAATGTTCCGAATCAAATTAAACGATGCAATCTGATGTGTCGAAAACGAAAACCTGGTCACTGTGGACCACTGAGTCTATTTTGACCACCTGGTCGCAATAGTCAGAACGAAATGTTACAGATCTTGCATGTTCAAAAATAAACCAACGGTGGACCTAACATCTTGACTTCACGCTCCACAATAGATTTGTTCCGACTAAGCGAGCGGCTGGAAATCCCCGTCTAATTTTAGTAGCAGGGTACAAACACTCCAAACTGTTCATTGTCATTGACATAGAAAAACACATAAAAAATGCACGGGACCGGTGACAGTTGTTCTCGGATCTCGTGGTGGAGCGGTAACAAACATCAGTGAATGTTCTATTTTTAGCAGAGGGGTACAAACACTCCAGTTGGATTTTCAAATTTTTGCCTAGTCGAATATGAACTATTGTGACATAGACTATCCAATGAAGACTTAGAACATCTTTCTTGAAGAAAGTTTATTCTTCAACCTCCTATTTCGTTTGGTATAGATCTGCAGAATATATAACACAATAGTATAGATTTTGTTTAACATTATTATTATTATATAATTTGGTTGCTGACATGTTTTTATTTATTGCAAAATCTTGTTTGGCGTCCATTTTCAGTGTACAGTCACCTAGATTCACGATTGCGGAGTGGCATGCTATTCGAATAGTTTATATTCGACTAAGCACAGATCTGGAAATCCCCGGCGGAGTGTTTGTACCCCTTACTAAAAATACAACACTCACTTACGTATATTACGCTCCACCACGAAATCCCACAACACTAGTTGAACGGAAAAACGCGACACCGGAAGTACGTCATACTTTTTCCTACGTCATTCAATCATTAACACTACTCACTACTACTATTATTTGGAGGACATCTCGGTTCATTAAGCTCACAGCCAAGAGTTTTAGTCATACATTTCCTCCTCACCGTTACAGGGTCAAACCTAAAAGTGAGACAAATTTTGTGAATAGTTTGGAGTGTTTGTATGTATCTATTCTGTGGTACCCCCTGCTAAAAATAGACGCCGATATTTCCAACCTTTCGCTTGGTCGGAACAAATCTATTCATATTTATGATTATATATAGAAAACCATGACTTTTCCAACATATAACTTAATTATATGAGACGACCGGACAAGTGCCTTCCGACAAAAAACCACACAAGATCACTTCGATGTTGACATTTTAGGATGATTTAGTTTATCGCTACTCAACGAAGAGCTGTCTTGGGTTTTTTCTTTGTTTTTGTTTTTGTTTCTTATTGTATTTATTTCTTTAGATATAGTCATGCTTTGTTTGTTTTTTTTTTTTAAAAGCCTGAACATTCCGATTAATCGCCCAAAGAAAGGCGGTAGAGAAGAAGGTGAGCATAGACATATGCAAAGATGTGAACAAACATTGACATTCCTTTTCTTAATCGGGAAGAGAAGGGAGGGAGGGGGGAGAAGGGGGAGGGGGAGAGAGGGGGGGGGTGCGTCCTGAGATTGATTTTTAAAAATTATTTTTTACAGATAGACTATTTTAACATTTTCCATTCAATTCATCATGTTCAAATTAGAGGGAAACAGTGAAAAGAAAAATCGACTTTCTCAAACGGTTGCCATGGCAAGGCAGCCATATTGGATTACAGTATCTCTGAATTGGCTAACTTTAAAATCTATCTCCGTCATCAAATTTCAAACGAAACTTGTTGAAACTTTGTGGACATGATGTTTTACATAATATCTACGTATTTTCAGCTCTGTCTATGCGAAAGAAAACTTTCTGAGAAATTTCTGAAAATGCCACGTAATGAAATTTCAAATCAAATTTCGCCGCTTTTTCACAATAAAAATCAATTTTTCTCTAAAATGTACAAACAAAATGATTCGCGCATACGTTTTTTTTATTGTTTGTTTGTTTGTTTTTTAAAGTTTTTTTTTGGGGGGGGGAGGGGGGGGAGGGAGATGTGTTGTTGTAAAAATGATGTGTACCAAGTTTGGTTAGAATCAGTTTAGAAATAAAAGAAAAGGAGACAGCAAAGCTGGGACTGAAAAACAGAGTTTGAGAAAAAGGCATTAAAAGTTTGTTTGTTTCTTTTTTTGTTTTGTTTTGCTTTGTTTTTTAGCGAAAAATTGACATGGAGAGTTTTTTTTTTTCATTCTGTTTTTAGCCCTCTACAGTCCAGTGTTGCACATATGGTCGCCTTCACAGACGTTAAAATATGCAATTTACTTTAATATGATAGCTGGTCTTCAAGCACATCCTAGAAATAAATTTCAAAACCTCTATTCTTAATGCAACTGCAGTGACTAGCACTACTGTGTTATTGAAACAGTTGAAAATGCATCAGATAAATAGAAATTTGACAATATTTCCAGGAATTTCATGGGTTCTAGAGGGCTAATCACAGATTAACCCTTTTTCACGTACTAGCTCTCTCTCCATGACGTCTGTGTCTTTTATTGCTCTTTCCTGTGTTTTGGGCCATATCTATTCTCGAATTTTACTTCCTACCTCCCATCATTTCCAGGGTTCTCCTAGAATCACATCTGGGTCCCCGAGAGCCTGTGTGTGGCCTACATATCTTTCTCTGTCAAAACCACGAGTGTCTAGATATTTGCTGTGACATATAATCCACACTGAGCTCTGAAGCAGCAGAAATAAAAGAAAGTTTTACTGTTTATAGGACGTGAAGGTTCATTCTAGAGCGCCTGATTAAAGCTTACACTGATACTCTGCGTGATCAGCAGTTTTTGGGGGTTTTTTTGTTTGTTTTTTTTTTTTCGCCTGGGAATGGCCATCCCCTATCCATCCCTGCCAGTGGGTCTTAAGATATTGTTAGAAGACGTCATAATCAAGTCTTTTATGCACACTTTGCCTTTATGTAATCAAATAGTGATGATATATCACTACAGGTAGCAACCAGAGGGAGCCAAATCCTGGTTGTGACACTAGGCCAGAACCTCCGTTAAATGGCCATGGGTCAAACACGTTAGAATGGACATATCCACTTTCTTATACCATTTCTTTACTCAGAAAAGGTACTGATATAACAGAAAATAAAAATCCAAGATTGCTTTTTTTTTCAGGCAAAAACCATATTTCAGGGATTTAGGGGGGGGGGGGGGGGGGGGGAGGGGGGGGGGGGGGGGGGGGGGGGGGGGGGGGGGG
>JBCEWB010080060.1:0-12891 GCA_039654565.1 Peronia peronii | reverse complement strand
CTTACATGCGCATTTGCATTTTGCGGTCGTTTTCGTGCCCAAACATCCCTTCTGACAAGTGTAGCTAGTAGTGGTCTGAGTAGGTGATTATAAGTAGCACGGAAAGGGCCTGTCGTAACTACGTGAGAACTAGCGTTAGGAGTACTCGTAACTCAGGCCAGTTACGGCACGATTATAAATACGGCCCCAGGTGTAAGTCTACGTGCACTTCATGTATACCGTGCAGTGAGCTACGCCTTGGTGTAGCAGTTACACCTAGTCTTAGAGAGTTACAGTAACTTCATGAATACGGCCCTAGGTCTTTAACGACCATGGCCACCTCGGGATGACGCTTTAAAGATGCAAAGTACTTCCTTGCTTCATCCCACTGCTGATGGCTGTACAGCTGGTTGGGTACACCCTCGATGGTTACATCCACCTTGGTTATTTTAGGGTTATAGAAGTGCTCGGTGTCCCGTCTGAAGGCTGAGACGTTGTCTGGGTCCTCGAACAGCATCAAGATGCCTTTCATACTGCGGGCGGGGACGTTGAGACTGATGTTCCACGGGGTGTCGCTTTTGTCGTGGGTGATTTTGCGGTGTCGGAGGACACGGTTATACAGAATTGCCAGACGTCCGGCATACTGGTTACGGATCATACGGGCGAGCTCGGGCTGGGTGACCATGTCATATTCGAGTGATATGTTCTCGATCGTATAGTCAGTATCATATGTGGCCACGATTACGCGGCTGTAGTCGGTGAAAGTTGGTTCGTATTCGAGCCGATCTTCCAGGGCCGACTGACAGAATGGCATATGACTCTCAAGCAACTCAGTCAAGAGGGATGCAGTACCGCTTACCATAGACATCAGCAACTGCCTTCTCTTCAAGCACAGACCCATCTTTATCCTCAGCCCCGAGCCGGATTTTATTTACATTCCTGTTGTCAGATATGTCATGCCCTGGTATTTAGCATTTTGTCTCTCGCTATGTCTTTTCCAAAGGTCTATGTAGCAGTGGTAAACATCCTTGTCATCAATAGACATTACCACACTGCCGCTGATTTTGATCGTGGTCTTTTTTACCAAAGCACGACCAAGGTTATTAACCGCTGCTCGCTCGGCGTTAGTAGATGTTAAAGAAATATTAAAAGCAAATCTAGCAGTCCCAGAGACAAAAACATCATTGGCGCAAGGTAGGGGAACCGTATGAGACGCTGTTGGTTCTGATCGATCGTACTAGGGTTGTTCGTTACGATGACCGACTGACGCACACCTTTAATACCCAAGGGTTCTCTCAGACGTCGGTAAGAGTTAAGTTTCGTCCGAATACGTTCGAATGCATATCGAAAGACTATCGAAATGATCCGTTTGCCTAAGAAAGTTACTAAATTTAGTAACAGTAATATCTAAATTTAGATGTTGGTAAGCCATTAAATTTAGACTATACTGTGTGACAACCTAGTGACTCATAACCTTGCGTTCAACGCATGGTCCTACCTATGAATGATTCATGGCCCGTGTGTCTAGGTTGCTCGAGAAAACGTTATTAGATCTAGACTTCACGTCTTGAGACTGTTGAATTATGAAAATTATGCGAGCTCAGTGCTACATCTTTAGCTATTTGGAAATATGTTGCTGAAAGAAAACCTACGACCTTCATGGGAGATTTCTAGACAATTGATCAAAAGTCTGCCTTGTGACTTAAAGCGCATAGTAAACGTGTATACTTTGAAAGAAGACATAATTTAACGTGTAATGCTATCAATCTTACAATTCAGATCAAACAGTTATAAGTTTACTATCACTTTTTTTTTTAGAACAACACTTTAAAATTAGTGAGCCATTTTTGATTCTATGTAAGTAGAAACATAAATCTTTATGCAACAGTCACTAGTAGCATCAAACTTGTTTAAAATTATGTTGTCTTATGTACTAAAACATCAGTTTCTCATAGCAATACAACACTGAGCTCACAGATAATTCAACAAGTCTCTATCAACGGTCGTCTAACACTAGACACAACAACACATCTGTACTCGGCACTAGATTCCAAAGCAATGACGACTGAGTCAGTTGTGGATCGATCGATATAAAAGTCACGTGATCGTGCTACCGGCTTGCATGTCACTCATTGGTTGGGAATATTCTCGACAAGTATCACGTGAGATAATTGTTGTGACACACATAGAAAGTTCTAGCACAGTGGCTAGTAAACTATGTGTTCACTGGGTCGATAAACGGGGCCATCGATCGATAATCCAACAGTGTTTGCTCGTTGACTGTGTTTGCTTCGCGCAAATGGGTTTGGTCCAATTTATTTGTTTAATACAAAGCTGTCGGCAGGCAACGTTTTGATTCAATATAGTTAGTTTGTAAAATGGAAGTTCCCAACAAAAAGTGTTCCACCGTACCTCCTCAGGGTTTTTTTTTTTTTTTTTGCGACTACTACAAAAAAAGTTGTTGTTGGCAGGCAGACAACAATTTTTATATCCAACTAAGCCCGCAGAAGTGGGTGCTGGGGCTTCCTTGGGATTAGACGTTGTCAACACAAATTATCCAGCAAAAATGTGACAACTAAAAAAAAAAAAATTATACTGGAGACCTACAACAAAAATCAACGTGAAAAATGTGACAATACAAAAAAAAATTATGTATACTGGAGACCGACAACAAAAATCAACAAGCGGAAAATGTGAAAACACACACACACACACAAGTTATATATACTGAGGCCGACAACAAAAATCAACCAGCGAAAAATGTGACAACACAACAAAAACTCAAAAACTCAAAACCCCCATTTTATATACTACTGCATCTCCTCCAGTATCCTCCTCGTCTGGTAGTAGGCGTGGAAATGATGCAATGCCGGCAGCCTGTAGTAGCACACCAGATCGCGAAATTGACTCGGTTCTGCCAAAACTGCATAGGGTTTCATTTTTAACATCTGGAGGATACTTCGCCTTACTATTAGATTTAAATGCATTAGGATTTATATGTCTTTGCAATAATGTATGTAACTATAGTAGATCTTCAAAAAGTGAATCTACCCCTCACATTAGATGGGAAAAATCTTAAAACCGCCCTCGTGCACCGGGATGGTATAACATCTCCAAGGAGAAAATTTACAACTGGTTTCTGGTGGACGGCGAGGCAGTAATTATCCCAGATGGTTAATATAATGTATGAAGCCTTGACAAGGCACTCAGACGGCACGGGATATCTGTGGAGATACATCCCCCGACGGGATATTTGCAGTTACCTCTAGGTCAAGAAAAAAAAATACAATTTATACCCCAACTCAGTAAATTGCTTGGATTTTCCTCTTTGAAGACTCTCCGGCCAAAGAAAACTAAAATCGCTGACAATCCATCTGACATGGCTGTCCATCGAGAGCTCTTTGTTCACCTCATGGAACTTTCCACCAGCGAAAACATAGTTCATGGCCCTGGAATCTGGAATCCAGCTCATCTCGAGTTCAAAAGATTAAGTTCCTCAACAATATCACAACTCACGCTCCATGTTTTAGATGTAAATTAAATTGTGATTACATTCGTATAAAGGTACGCATACGCAGTGGTTGATTCTACTGGACCTGCCCAACCTCGAGAATGCAGCAGTGTTGTGCTACAAGAACTGGGTGATGTTGAGGTGTGGGATGAGCCTGGTAAAGGCCTTTACGTATTTCAGCTAACAGAATACAGTGTTTACAAGCGGGTGGAACTTCCTTCCATTCCAAAGGCATCTCAAGAGTGGCTTCTAGATTTTAGACTAAAAAACCCTTCTCTTTTCAAAGGGTGGAGAAATCAGCTTAAAAAATGGCAGAACCGAGGGAGTGTCCTAGCTGCTCTCATAATATAGAAAAAAGACATTCGTTTTCGTTACTTTAACGATATTGGGTATGTAGTTTCTACCACGAAAAAGTCTAATATTCTCAAACTTGTGTTTGAAATTCCTATTAATATAGATAGAGAGATACATCTTGATTCTACACTCTTCTTTATGGTGGTTCTCGGGGATGTTGTTAGGGTTTGGTTGTTGTTAGGGGACTCACTCTCCGATGGGATGAATCTGCAAAAGGGAAGCGTTTAGGGATCGTTAATCTAAAACCTGAAGAAGAAACCCCGAGTGTTTGTTTGTTTGTTTCTGTTGGGGTTTAAAGGCACATCAGCACGATGGCTTTGTTGTCCTCGGATCCGTCTGTGAACAAATGCTCGGAATCAAGGTGATCAGAGATCATCTCTGCAAGCATCTATTCAAAGACCTCCTTGGGGGTATCTTGTTTATTTCCCGCCGCTAGGTCAAAGTTCATTCGTGGTCTTTGGATCCGCCATTTCGGGACGCTTGGAAATAGGTTAAATCTCACCTTACACTGTCCGATCCCAGCCTTCGCTAGCAAAGACTTAAAGCGGACGCCAAAGGTGGGAGCGACACCAGGAGATCTCTCGAATGTGTCCACAAAGCTGGGTTGGAAGACATGTTCGTGGGCTGGGTTTTCCGGGTGTGATAAAATTTTGACTCCGTACTGAAGGGATAGTTTGTTACTTCTGTCTCGGAGAGAGGATTCGTTGGCCGCAACGTATAGGCAGAGGTGCGATATGCCTCCAGGGATCGCTTAGGGCCTTCATGGTGGACAGTGTCAGGTTTTTTGGCGGTAGCATTGCTTGGCTGAGCCATAGACAAAGCTATCGTAGTCTGGTTTAGAGCGGACAAGGGAACAGTACAGGTGCAGCATTGAGTCTGTATCAGCACCCCATTCAGCATCTGATACCGCCTTAAGTATGTTCAGTGCTTTCGAGGAAGCAGTTCCCAGGTCATTTATATGGGGAATGAAGGTCAGTTTTCGATCAAATGTCACATCCAGAAATTTGGCCTTATCCTTGACAGGGATCCGATGTTTCTCGGCGAGAAATAGATAGGGATCCCTGCAATGAAGTCTTTTTCTGCAAAAATGAACGACTACAGTTTTCTGTGTGGAAAACGTGAAGCCGTTGGTATCCTTGGTATCCGCCCATCCCTGGAGGGTGCCCTAGGTTACCTGAAGTTGTCTCTCAATAGTAAGCATCCTCTGGGCCCTGTAGCAGATGAGGAAGTCATCTACATACAGGGAATAATTCGTTCGCTGAGGAAGCCGATCTGCAATGGAGTTGATTTTGATGTTAAACAGCGCAGACGGGAGGACGCTCCCCTGCGGAACTCCCTCTTCCTGTTCAAAGGAATCAGAAAGAGTGGAATTTAGGCGGACGCTGAAGTGACGCCCGCTCAGGTGAATGAAAGTGGGAAGATTACTACGGAAGCCCAGCCGATGCAAATCCCTCAAAATACCGAATTTCCACGTGTTGTAGAGGACCTTCTCCAAATCGAAAAAGATTGCCATCACGCGCTGCTGCTGTACAAAGGCTTTTCGGACAAATGTTTCCAGGCGGACGAGATGTCCGTCGTGGAGCGCTTTGCCCGGAAGCCGCACTGAAAGGCCGAAAGACACTCTTTGTCCTCTAAGACCCAGTTCAAACGATTGGTCACCAACCGCTCCATCAGCTTACACAGACAACTGGTAAGGGCGATGGGGCGAAAGTTGGAGGGATTCGTGTGGTCTTTCCCAGGCTTGGGAATAGGCACCACGATGGCCTGCTGCCAGGATGGAGGGAACGTGCCCGTAGACCACAGCTGATTGAACAGAGTCAGAAGACAAGTCAGAGACTCCGGCGGGAGATGCTTGAGGATCTGATTGTGAATCTGATCTGCGCCCGGAGCGGTGTTGCCAGCACTCCGGAGGCTAGACTGCAGCTCGTCCATGGAGAAATGGTCGTTGAAAGGAACGGAGACAGGGGTCGTGAAATCGATTCTCTCTTTCTCACAGTGGCCTTGTATTTCTGGAAGGCGGCAGAGTAATGTTGGTTGGAGAAGTCTGACACAAACGCAGCGCCGAGCTCATTGGCGAAATCCTCCTCCTCTTCGGCGAGGGAGCCATCACTTCTCACAATATGCTGGAATCCAATGGGTTGAGCGGTACCTTTGATCTTTTTGATCATCTGCCAAATTTTTCCCAGAGGACTTTGATTGTTAATCTTGAAACTTGGAGATGTAGTCTGTCCAAAAATTGCCTTTTATTCTCCCTGATGGATCGTCTGGCTTTAGCCATGGCAATTTTCAACCGCTGAAGGTTTTGTGCGGTCGGGTCTTTCTGGGCCTATATGGCCCGTTTGCAGTCTTCCGTGAACCAGGCTTGTCCTTGCGTGGAGCTGCAGAGGTCTTTGCAGAGGCCTGGGCAATTTCCAAGAGACTGTCTTGGAACTCTTCCATTGTGGACTGGGGGGTTAGCTGGGTGGAGCAGAGCATTGTCAACTGTGCTAAGTCAGTACATACAAAGTTCCAGCGTCTCGGCAGGGTGGCTGCTACCGGGAGATTCGAATGCAAGAAGATCGGAAAGTGGTCCGATCCGTGTAGGCTATTCATGACCAACCATGAGTAGTCTGCGGAAAGGGAGGGGTGACACAAAGAAAGGTTGAGAGTGGAGAATGATTCAGTCACCGAATGCATGTACGTCGGGACTGGATCGTTGAAAAGGTAGAGATCAGAGTCGTATATCAGTCTTTCAATCTCTTTACCTTTCGTGTTCGTGAAGGAGCTGCCCCAGAGGAGATTGTGGGCATTGAAATCCCAGAGCAGAACGAATGGGGTAGGAAGCTGCCGCAAAAGGAGAGTCAAATCAGTGGCAGTTACCGTTTCAGAAGGAGGCAGGTAGATGGAGCAGACGGTGATGGGTCTGTGAGCAGTCAGGGTGACTGCCACAGGCTGTACGGGGGTGTTGAGGGAAATGGGTCGATGGAGAACTCTGCCAGGGATAAAGACAGAAACTCTTCCGCCCAGTCCATCGTGCCGTGGCCATAGTGCCTCGTATCTCCACCGGTCGCTCGGCCGATAGCTTAGTTTCTTGCAGGCAGACCACAACAATAGGTCATCAGCTGTTGCAGCTCCGGCAAGTTGGCCCTGAGGCCTCTGCAGTTCCACTGGATGAGGCAATTCTGTGTTCCAGCCATAATGCTTATTTGAAATCTCTCTTGGAAGCTGGTGGCGCTTCCATCCCCTTTGAATGTTTGGATGTTTTCTCTTTCCTTCTCACACCGCTGGATGGCAAGGAAAGGGAATGTCCTTTTTCCTTGGTTGGGGAGGGGAGTGGATGAAGGGGGAGAGGCCGAAAGAGAGGTTTGCATGGAAAGAGAGTGATGGGAGGAGGAGAGGGTGGCGGAGAGAGAGGGGCTAAAAGAACCAGAAGGGGTAGAGGGGAGGGAGAGGAGAGAAGAGGTCCATATTGACCGAAAGATTTGCCAGGTTTTCACCTCAGCACCAGAGGCCCTTGTTTGTGACGGGGGTCTCTGGGAACCCACAGATTTTATAGTGGGAGCCCTTTTGCAAGAGTCTTTTTCAACGTTCACACTTGATGGTCCAACATCGTTGGTGCCGACGTCCCTGGTGCTCTTTTGTACAACTTGAGCAAACGTTTTGTTGGACATCACTGATAATTTAGGGCACACTGCCTCACGCGCAACGATAAACGTGCCGCCATGAGTGGCTCTGTGGCGCTGAATGGCCTTTTCTTCTTTCCATCTTGGACAGTCCTTGTCGAACGCCGTGTATTCGCTTCTCAGTTGGGACACTTGGGAGCTGCAGTGCAGTCCGAATCAGTATGTCCCCCTTTTCCGCAGCGAGTACAGACGGCGGCACGCTTGCAGTGTGTCTGAGTGTGGCCGAATCGCTGACATTTAAAGCATCGCGTGGGATTTGGGACATAAGGGTCCACCTTCAGTTGAAGGTATCCCGCCTTGATGCTTGTCGGTGGTGTTGGCGTGTCGAATGTCAGGATGATGGTGCTGGTAGCGATTCTCTGACCTCCGCGGCGGATGCTGATACGCCGGGTGTCAGTGACTCCTGCAATGCCCTCAACTATTTCTTTTTCGGGACAGCCATCTAAGTCTCGGCTTCTAATGACGCCTCTAGAGCTGTTCAGGCTCTTGTGAGGCGTCACACTCATGGGCACATCCAAAAAGGCTTTGGCTTTCAACAGTGCCTCTGAATGGCGGTGTTCCCTGCATTCAACCAGCAGGTCGCCAGACTGCAGTTTGGAGATGCGTTGCTCTCCATCAGTGATTGGGCATACGTTTTTATATATTTGAAAAACGTTGAAGTTTTTCAATGGTTTGTCCATTCTGTGGAGCGCCAAGAAGAGCTTAAAATTATTGCGGTTAATTCCGGAGGAGGATTTGGAGAGTTCACCCCATTCAGTCTCCGTTTTTTATATGCCAAGCTGGACGGCTTACCGCGCCGTCCAGTTGGGACTTTGCATAAAGTCGTTGATTGGGGTGGGAGGAGTTGTCTTTGAGTTTCCATATACTTTAGTTTTTTTTTGTTTTGTTTTGTTTTGCTTCGTCAACAGAGCGCCCCACCCGCCACCGAGTTCAACAAAGGGACACATAATGCTCGGATATCCAGAGCTGAATGTCAAGGCTACTCTAGGATATACTCCTAGGATATATAAGGTCTGCTCCACTAAAGAAGACAGAACCCGACCGATTGGATGAATTTGGGCCTTATTCATCAGCCCGTCTCAGAGGACGGCCGGGCCGAAACAGTGTATTGGTCGGGGTGCAATCGTAGGAGAGACGGTCAGACCTATGTTTTCACTGGACCGGGTACTGATGGCGGTTGTGAAGGAAGAAAAGAAGAAAGAAAGCGAGACAGAAGACAGGAGCAAGGAGAGAGAGAGAAGAGATGTCTCCCCTGGAATGTCGAAGATGATCCTCCGTGGGAGACACCTCACAGATGACGGGCTTACACCGCATGCAGGTGGGAGCACAGAACTTACTTATAAACCGCGGGTCCCCGCGGGGGTAAAACCCCGGGTGTTATCCCTGCTTACTCGGACTGTGATGAGATACCTAGCCGCAAAGACGTCTTAATCGAGGTTGAAAATAGCGTCTTTTGCTAACCATATATATGTTTATCCGAATCTTACCATCCAGAGAGGGGAGAGTTCCCTCTTTCTACCAATTCTTTCTCTCTCACACACACAGACACACACATAAACACAAAGTCATCAGGGTTTTTGTTTATTTCAACCAGAAAATCTTTCGCACCACTTGTGGTATTCTGGAAAGGTGAAGTCATATTACAATAAGAGAATGAAGACATAGGGCATTTGACAGAGATGAGGGGGGAGGGGGGCGTATCTGTTTGTCTCATTCTTGGTTTAATTTGGTTGGTTGATGCAGTCTTCATCGACAAGTCTTCATCAGCGGTCGCCTGAAAAGGCAACCTAGTTACGCAGTTCTGTATTTACGCTGCCTGAAATCAAGTGTTCATGCAAGAACGTTACGATATTTAAACTATACCGCATGATATTTGGCCTTTTGCCTGAAAAGGCAACCTAGTGACGCAGTTGGTTTTCCATACACTTCTGTATGTACACTGTCTGAAATCAAGTGTTCATGCAAAAACGTTACTAAATTTAAACTATACAGCGTGATATTTGACCTTTTGCCTGAAAAGGCAACCTGGTGACGCAGTTGACCTTAATGCTGTAATAACCTCTGAAGTTTAGCTGCTTGAAACCAGCATTCATGCAAGAACGCTATTAGATTTAAGCTATACATCTAGAAACTGTTGAAGTATGAAAATTATGCGAGCTCAGTTCTTTGTTGCTCTACCTCCACTTTTGGGCTATTTGGAGATATATAATGGTTTTGCCATATGCAAGAAGAATAGTAAATCTACCATGTAATGTAATTATTTCACCGATCCAGGTAAATTTTGAAAATTATGTTGTCCTATCTCCTATGTACAAAAACATTTTTTAAACATCAGTTTTCTCAAAATGCGAAAAATGGAGATAGAGCAACAAAGAACTGAGCTCACAGATAATTCAACAAACCTCTATCGGCGGTCGCCTGGCATTTTAGAAGAACAAACAGTGTAATCTATTCCATAATAAAAGCACTTTTCAGACAGAAAAACGAAATGCATCCTCGCTGTACGCGAAAACCTGAAGGAATGACTAATCTCTGGGTGTAGCGACACAGCAGTTACGTGTGCTCAACCCACGCGAAGCGTCACTTGTTTGTCAATTCAATGTTTGATTGGTTTAAACATAGATCATTCTGGTGAAATGACTCAACCCACGCGAGATGGCTATCTCGCCACGCAGAACTGAGAGGGCCGTCTTTTCATTTCCGAGAATAAAGATTGAAAAGGAAAAGGTTACACATGGATGCCCATGATTATGATAGATCCTGCTCACTTCTATATTACACTAAAGCACTCGATGATAATCAACTTAAGCAAATATTTAGATATTTAAATGTAGAATATGAAGTATAATAATGGCTATTTAAAAAAGTAATCATAGATTGACCAACATATATAAATTTCAGGAGAAGCTGCGGAGTGAAAAAATAAAGCGAGAAAGATTGTTAAATAAAAATCAGAAATACAGGTTCCTCTTAGCCAGAATGTTTGAGGCATTAAGCGTGTGTACTTTGGGATTAAGTAGCGCCTCTGTTAGATTTTTAGCTACTGGGGTTGGAATTCCTTTAATTATACCTACAAATACTCTGGAAATCATTACAGGGTTTGCAAAACTATGCGTATCACCGGCAAGATCTAGACTGAAGAAAAAATGTAGGCGTCATACCCAAATTAAAACCCAAGCTAAAATCATGAATCTTATGGTGGACAGGTTATTGTCTAGAGCGCTAAAAGATGGAGTTATTTGTGATAGGGAATACCAACTTATTATGAACACAAAAGAAAACTGGATCAATGTGGATAAAAATGATTTTGTAGATGCTTGAAAGATGAAAAAACTGGTAAGGTTCTATAATGCCAATCCCGATCGATAGCAAGACTGGCTGTCAGGCCATGCTATCTAGGCCAAAAAACGCCGCATACATGTACTGAGGCACAAATTCGTGTGGACGACGGACTAGTCTTGTATATGTCCTTAATGCATGCTTGTATTGGCGGGGCAACAATTTTTAATCCAGAACCTGCGGAGCAATAATTTTTGGACCATGAACCAGTGGACCAACATTTTTTTTTTTGCAACAATTTTGATCCAGAAACCAATGTTAGTCCAATAAAGTTAGCCTGTAAAATGGGTGCTTGGAGCATCCTTTGGGGGTAGGAGGCCCCCAACAAAAAGTGGTCCAGAATCCCCATTATATATACTCTGGTTCTAAGAACTGAAAGAAATTTATGAGCAATACCGAGATGAAGACGATCTAAGTTCTGGCTAATTTAAATTAATTAGTTCGAGATTAATCAAAACTGATATCAAGACCTGTTAAAAGATGTGGCAACCCATGAATTGATGCTGTAACAAAAATAGTAAACAGTGTGAGGAAAAAAAACGCGCTGGCAGCAAATACGGTACACAGTTTAGCTTAAGCATGAAAAAACAACAACAACTCAAATAATTTGTTTATTTTTCTGAATGGGCAAAAAATAAATGTCATTGGTGTAGAACTGGCTTGGTGTGAAATGAATGACTTTCTTTTCTGATGAAATACAGTTAAACTGCCACCGTTGAACAGAAAACATACAATTACTAGAATTACAACAGAAAGGGATTCGTTACAACTAGAAGTAGATGAATATGCCTAACAACTTGACAATATTCCAGTAGACTATCGAATAACGACGCATGCACTGCAGTAAACAACAGCAACAACCATAGCAGAAAGTACATTATAATAAAATGTATTGTCATATTCGATGTAGGATACACAATATGATTATTACTGCTTCAAGAGTACATTATAGTGCGCATTGTCTCATACTACAGTTCACCACGATGCATCACAGGTTATCACTGTACACTCCAGCCCGTTATATTATTATCATCATCATCATTATTATTATTATTATTATTATTATTATTATTATTTTAGAAAATTAAGTTTTAAACATTGATAATAATTGGGCTTTGGAAGAAAAGTAGGTAAATGAGGAGTAATGTGAAAGTGATTAATTATCATTGTAAGGGAAGAATTATGCCGACTTCGATCGAAATAATGGATAGTCCGAGACGACACAAGGCCCAAAGCACCTATTCTGAAAAGAAGAAGAAAAGGACCAAGAAGAAGAACAAAGGGGGAAAAAGCATGGCAACATAATAATCACTGTTAACGTGAGGAAAACTGTTACACTCTGGACATGCCGCCGATGTTTACAGGAAGAATGTTGTATAACTACATTATCACGTTTTACGGTACTTGAAAAGTTTTCTTTATCAGTTAAACAGCTGTATTGATGACTGAATTCTTTCTCATGAAAAACAAACAAACAAACGAACAAACAAACCGGCAGACAATATTAGATGGAAAGATAAAACTGGCTATGTTGGGCGCAAAAAAGTGTCAATCTGAGATTGACCCTCATTTGGCATGTACGGATTTCTTGACAAAGGGCAGGACAAAGAAATGAATGAACTCCATTAATAATTTGCTGTCAAGTAGAAACTTAATCACATGTCTCAAAAATACTATTTTCTGAATACATTGGGATTTTCCTCTACTGTTAATTTTACGTTCAATGTCCTGGAGAGTCACAGACGGACATTTCGCTTGGCATAATGAGGGAAGCATACTTGATGTGATGGTTCAGATACCACACCTCTTCAGAGAATACTGAGCAAACACATGATTTCGTAGTTACGCCATGTGAACAATAAACAAGATATAGTGAACATAGTGAGATACACAGACAGATAGATACATACATATATAGACAGAAAGATTTATAGATAAACAGCCAGAAAGACAGACAGACAAACAGATGGACAGACAGACAAATAGATAGATAGATAGATAGATAGATAGATAGATAGATAGATAGATAGATAGATAGATAGATAG
>JBCEWB010080038.1:0-12892 GCA_039654565.1 Peronia peronii | reverse complement strand
GCTTTTTTATTTACCAACAGATTTACTTGAAATTTGGCATGAATCTTCCTGCATATGTGTAAAATAATAATGAGTATTGGATTTGCAATATTTTGTTCACTTTTTGAGAAAATGTTATTGAGGTGCCAGAAAAATGAGAAAAAGTACCATCTTGCCGTGTATAAATTTCAAAAATTTGTAGAAGAAAAACTATGGCAAATTTTGAAAAATTGACATTCAGTGCTATTGAGGTTAGAGAATACTACATGTGTGCAAAATTTGAAATGATTTCATTGAACAGCACCAAAGCCTTCGGTTTTTGAAAATTAGCAATTTTTGGGGCCAGAAATCCAAAAATATGGCGACATTTCCATGGCAACCAACCATCCGAATTATTTTTTGACTTTCCCTCTTCTAATTTGGACATGCTGAATTTAATTAAATATGATGCTTAAAAAAGCCTAAATTGAGTACTTTAGAAAATCACTCTCAGGACCCGCCCCTCCCCTTAAGGGACAAATAAAGTTTATCTTTTTCTTACCTATCTTATCCTAATATATCTTGGAGATTCAAAATCTTCAACATAATCTGCTAAATGCATATTATCGAAGTCTGACATTTGCTTTGCCTATTAAGACTCATACTTGGGTCTAGCAAAGGTATTCACTAATATTTTTAAGTATTTCTGAAATGCTGGGCAGTACTCATTCCTACTTTTGATAAAAGAGTGATCAAAGCTTTATTTTCATCTGACAGCTGTCTGATGGGTTCCTCTTGAGCACTATACATACATATCACATAATATGTTCCTTGACTTTGCCTTGTTCCAGTGCTGTATGTGATATTTTTGTCTACCTGTAATGCGAATGTGTCTTACATGTGTCTTAATATTATATCTCATCAATTGTGAATGGGAATTTCCTTCTGAGGACAAATAAAGTTTATCATATCTTATCTTAACTCATTCCCTCCGCAGGCTATTTCGCTTTCGGACACACCACTTTATAATTCTATACCTTTTCAGCTGATGTATTGGCTATGCACCTGTAGAGGAAAACTGCCAGCCAATGCAGTAAATGATAGCACATCATACTATGTAGATATTTTCACAACTGAAAAAATAATTACCATGTTATCAGTAATTAAGTACCACAAGAACTGTGCCAACTGCTTTTCTGTGACATTATTAACCCCTAGAAAAATACAACAATAAATATGAGTGATCAGTTGTTGTAATACCTACTTCAATAACTTATCTATGAGACTATGTATCCATTGCTAAAAAATCAACATTAGAAACTAACTAGTAACTGACAGTGTCAACCACTTTTCTCTTTTATACGCAAAGAAACCTTAAAAAAAAAACAACGAAAAGTAAAAAAGAAACAAGATGAGCATTAGTGCTGACTGACTATTAGTTTGCATTGAAAGTCTCTGTGATTACTATATAAACTATCAAACTATACTATTACTATAAATAAATCAAATGTACAATTAGCTTTGTCTCTTGAGGCAATCCCCAGTCATGTATAAAATACGAAAAAAAAAAAGAAAAAAAAGTAGATCATAGGCGTCATTGTCTCTACCTATCGCTGGCGGATTCATAGGGAAAACATACCGAACTGGATGCATGGGCATCATAGTGACTAGGCAAAGCTGTGGATTTATAGGCACCACGCATATCAATTTTAAAAATATCCCATTAGGGTTAGGGTTTGAGTCAGTTCATCTTTCCGCGCACAATCTGTAACTCTCATTGCCGAGAGTTAACTATGAAAATTTTCATGCAGAGCTACAACCAATCAATATCACTAATTGACTGTTACAATGCCAGTGATTATTATTCCCCACTTGTATAATAGTGTATACACTGCTGTCTTTTCAATAGTGTGTCTTCTCTATGCGAGAGCATTAAACTTATCACTTATAATCAATGAAAAACAAATGTATACATAAACTGACATATTATGCTAACCCTGTGGTGATACTTCTTTTGTATGTCAACTCACCTTGGTTGTGATAGTTGGAATGAAAACACTTTCCACACCAAATAGACTGTTATACATTGCAAGTTCTTTTGCATTAAGATCTCTGTGGACAGGACAACAAAACTGATTCATTCTCTAAAAGCTCTCAACAACAACATTCTCAACAACATACAATCAATTGAAAAATAAAGTTTTTCTTTTCATAGATATAGATTTTTAAGTTTTACAATATTCATTTGTCAAACATGAACATAAAGGAAACACATAAAGAATATTTGTGATCCATCAAATACTGTGATCATCCCAGATCTACAACAACTATCATTGATGGATCACTGAAAATGGGAAAAGATTTACAAACTTTACAATTAAACTAATGCTAAATTACCTATTTCTAAAAAAATACAACCTACACCTGATGCACTGAATAATTACTGACCTGTCTCAAGCCTCTTATCTGACTTTTTCTTTAGCACCATCTTAGCAAACACTGAGCTGTTATGACCAAAGAATATCATGACTAAACAGTCTGACTAAGACATCCGAGTCAATTTACCATAAATATCTTGTAGATCTTTCAAGAGCTTCTCAAAATTAACATGAAAAGACCCGATAAGAAAGATTTTATGCTAATACGCTGACAGAAAGAAATAATGTGCTAAAACACATTTCTTAAACCATATTTTTTTAAAACCTGCTGAACTGAATCTATTCATGCTATGCATCCAAATGAAATGTGAATGAGCATCCAAATGAAATGTGAATGAGAAAAAAACATTGAAGAGGATGTGCAATAAAAGTGGTACAATTTTTTCCATCTCTGTAAAGTGCCCAAAGCTTGGTTTGAGAACTAATGTTGTAAAAATACAATCTACTATTACAGTGCTCTCCATCTCAGAACCCAGAACAAAAAAAAAACCGGTTCTTTCCAGACAGGCTCTTATGGCGGATTGAAAGAGAATGCAACTTATTTAACAGCTGTCTTGACTCTTTGATATTATTAACGATAGATGTTAATGTTTGGTAATTAATAGTTCCTGTCCTTTCTTCGTTTACAATTTTATCCACAGTACACAGCTTCTTTCAAACCTTGAGTGAGTTTTTCATGATGTTGTATGAAAATGTATGGGTTTGTTTACTAAGGAGCATAGGATCTTTGTCTACAAGCAACTGCAATATGAGTGATTCATGTATAAGTTAATCCGAGATTAAAATTAACAAGGCTGCCTGAAGTTAAATGATAGAAATTGACCAAATTGGCAAGGCAAGTGTTTCCTCCTCATACACAGAACCAACCATGGACGATGCATTACGAGTTAGCAAATAATGATGGCTAGTCCACATGTTATATGAGGAGTGAATGGAGTGGAGAAGTGTGGTTCAGTAACGTACCTGACTGGTCGTATAAACATAACATCATCATTCCTTGGGTCTGCAAATCGCTGTAATGTAAGGAAAATATGTCTTATATCATTTTCCTGGAAAAAAAGAAACAGTTTCATGTTCTTTTCATTTGTGTATTTATGTCCTCAAATCATTGCCCCAGAATTAAACTGTCCTAACTACAACATAAAACTGAGTTGTAGTTAGGACAATTTAATTCTGGGGCGACGAAATATCATAACATGCAAACAGACTCAGATAACATGATAGCATAATCATAATTAGATCTGATGATTTGTCAGTCGTACAATTCGTATGAAAAACTCCACATTCTTAAACTGTGATGCAATCCCAAAGAGACTGACTTCAAGTTTGGTTATCAATCGCAACATCACTATCCAATATACTGAAATTTAGAAAATGAGCCACTTTTAAGCAATAAGATGCATGCTCTTAGAAACAGCTTTTGTCTTCATTAAGGAAATAAAAAAAAAAACCCTGACCAATTTATAGAACAAGTACAGTTTTGCTCAAATATGCCTCTGATACTCATTTCTAGTATACCTTGTGTATTTACCGTATTGAGTGACACTTGAGATCCTCGACCTTGAGCCACATCAGTTAGTATCCTCACGGAGAGTCGGGTTGAGCAATCTGCAGCCAACACTTTGGAGAGAACCATTTGACGAGCCACAGTAGCAACCATCTGGATCCTGGCAAAACATTCAAACTAGATTCAAGTTTTCTTTAACATGTACGTGCTTAATACCATATGACTTGCGACATACATGGTTTTTCTTGCTCCATCATGAAGACTCGCAAGAAAAGGCTATGATTTTAAACTTTTCCAAGCTCTTAACATAAAATCTTACGATAAAACAGCGGTTGAATTCAGTGTAACATTCTCTCTTCATATGTATGGGGTTTGCCATTTTGGTCTTGGAGTACAGCTTGAATTGTTTCCTTAAGTCTGTCAGGGTAGCTCGATTTTAGTGGAATGAATATCATTGGCTTGAATGGAGGAAGAGAGATTAGGTCTCAAGGACTAATCAGCAGTATGCAAATTACAGCAGAAGGATTCATAATTATTGTCTTTACTGATTTACTGTATTGTCTGAAACATTTCTAACCAGAGCACAGTATGCCTTATGGTATATGCTGAATACAACAGCTCTTATTGAACCACATTTATGATGCGCTGAATGTCAAATTCAAATTTCACAAAATGTACAACATTGGTAAAGGTCAAAATGATTGCATGAAAGATTCAAGTTTCTCTACATCAAAGAAATTATGGGTTACTTAATCTAAATCATTAAATGGCATGATGTTGCGAAAAATAATTTAAAAAAAAAAGATGCATATCAAGGGTATGACCATTATATCTTTTCCAGGACGACAAATTGTACAAACCGACATTGCTCACCTAAGATTTCTGATGACATCCTCTTGGCTTGTCAGTGAGGCCAATCCATTGACCAATGCCTTGAGTTTATCACATTTGTTTGCATCAGGCAGACATGCAGCAATATTATCAATGGGATCTTCTATCAAATCAGCAAGATTTCTGTCTGTCCCAATTAAAGATCGATTCTGATTCTGCCCATGTCTGTTTTCCATATCTACCACCTGAAAAGTTATAACAGAGGAAAAAGACATCTGATTTTCTTGGACAAAAGTTATCTGAACAAAACAGAACAAAAAACAACTACAACCTAAAAAAACCAAAAAATAATAAAAATTAAACTTAGAAAAAAAAAACAAGACAAAAAAAAGCACACTATTTCCTCTTCTTGCAAGGTTGCAGCATTCCGAACGGGTGCAAATGTTGATCTTGTCGCACATCGGTTGTCTTAGATGTTGATATATTACGTCAAACAAGGTTCCATTATGGGCACATGGACATTTACTTTATATGAGTGATGAAATATAAAACTCTCACTAAATGCAGCTGGCTTACTTTAATCTGTTTCAGTCTGATACACCTGCCCAATTATCAATATCCATGTATCCTAGCTTGAAATACTCACATTTTCCAAATTACAGATGTATGAAGGAAATCCTGATTTCAGCATGACCTGGGCAACTTTCTTGCGTATGTCTTGTCTTTCATTGTCTGATAATCCAACAACACCACATTCTGAAAAGACATAATCATTTGTGTGAAAATAGCATCAGTACATTTCATTTTTCTTGTTGTTATCGAACTGGTTCAGCATTGAAGCAAATACTTGCATTCGAAATGTTCACATAATCTCACAACAAAGCAAAAATTCTGTTAGTTATGACAAAGCAAACAAAAAGTTATGACAATGCCCTGAAAAGACCCAAAATCAAGAATTTTCTGACATTACGGACATAGTAAAAAAACTAAATTGGTATAATATGAATCAATATTACTACACTGATTTGGGTATGCCAGGTAATCCACAGTAACAGATCATTTCAATATTATAACCCTTTTGCTCCACTTTCAATTCTAATTTTTATATTGCTGATTTGTTCAGTTCTTACAAAAGAAAGTGAAGAAATGAAGCTCACCATCAATATGAAGAAGTGTTGGAATAAACCTGAGTTTTCTGTGTGCCCGTGGACTTAAACCCTGGAGGAGTGACATAAGGTGAAAAATATATTCAGCCACAGGAGATAAATGTTGCAATGGTAATTTCATGTTCATATTTAGACAGTCACCAACAATTTTTAATTTTATTACGAGACAGCCATCCGGACCATTCTATTCGCTATTGCTCTTTTGTGAGGAACTTGTCCAACAAAATGAATTCAGTATTTGATCACTCCTTCCTATTAACATTGTTATGAAAAAAGTTGGTAAAAAAAAAAAAAATGATCTTTACAGTTCTCACTGCCGCCAATAGAGAGTTTCCTATTACAATGTCTGAAACAATATCACATTCAAAGCAGCAGTGTTGTTAGGCATTTTGCACCCAAGAATAATTCCTTCTTTTGTCAGTTACAATTTTTATTGTTTTTATAATAGGTACATTTGCGGAAAAAGCTGCTGCATCAGATAAAACATGCTTGTGAGCACTCAGCACTTTTGTTGTACTATATAATCGTTATTTGCTGCTGTGATCAACTGATTATAATAACACCATGGATCAATACAATTGCAGTTCTCCTCTATATCATACCAACTTTTTAGAGGACATGAACCTACATGTTCTATTAAATGGAGCAAGGCTGCAGAGTTTGTTCCACCTGAGAATGCTACTAATACATGCTCTCCCTCTCTGATCAATTTTGATTTCCCAATTGCTGCCCGGAACTTGTGGACAACATAGACGTGGTAACACTCTCTGTGAAAGATGTAAGCGATAATTTCTTCATGGGCTGAGTTGTGAGAATCTATGACAATTTAAGGGAAATTTTAGAGTCCTGTCCTTCTAGTAACACTGAATATTCTTTGTTTTAAAATACTGATGCACTGCTACATAAGTACAATTGCTAGACATTATGGTGATATACTTCATTAATTTTGTTTTTTCTAGAAGTTTGCTGAATTAAAGTCATGAAACTATTCACTGCATTTGACTTCCACATTTCTATTTAACTCCCTCACAATAATCACCTTTATAATGTTTCAAAGTCTGTCCTTCCATTCCTTTCTTTTCTCTTATTCCCACTTATATTTTATTAAATAGTCATGTGAAATCAGATAACACTAACAAAATTTTCTCTAAAGTAAAACTGATACTTGCTTACTTGCAGAATGCATCATGGATACGAGTTATAAGGACACCCGGTTGATCGCATTTGACACATTTCTGTCCAAGTTTGCTGAAATCATAGAAGACGATAATATTATAAATTTTTAATTTAGTGTGAAAACAATACTCAATCTTCCATAAATATATTTTCTAAAAAAGAAATCACAGGATTACAAATTCTTGCTGTAATAATGAATCATTCATTAACTTGCATTTTTTCCCCCCAGTCTAAGACTTATTAACTTTCAACTGCTCTCTTGATGTACAATGTATCTCCGAATATAACTGGGATTAGATGCCCCATTCACATTCAGCGTACATCACCGTAAAACATGGTTTATGGCGATGTTTGCTGTACGCCAATAGCGCAGCTGACCCTAGTCATATTAGGACGTACATTGTACATCACTTGAGCCATGAAGGGGTTTTAATGTCAACAAGAATGAAATTGTGTTATAATCCACTGGTACGGTGATTCTGCCCATTTTGTGAAATGTTCTTAACACTGGGGGAGGAAATATGTGTAGCAGTGAAGAGGGTTAAGGGTGGTATCATTTGACTTCTGCCGAACTGTCTTGCACTTCACACTTAAAACTTCACAGAGCAATGTAACAGCATTCATAACAGGTATTATTAATCAACACAGAAAGTTTCGAAGCAATTGAACAAATTCGTTTTTTATGAAAATTGAAGAAATTCATTCCTTGTAATTTTTTGCATACCTTTCCTTTTCAAACTTTGTGGGCTGTCTCTCTCCGTCATCTTCAGTGTTACACATTTTGAAAAGATCTGGTGAAAAATTGACCTCATTATTATTTATAGATCTAAATACTTCTACAAAGATTAGATCTACTTCTTCAATACAGCTGCCCTGACAATTCTTTTGGTTTCACCCTGCTATACGGACCTGGGTCCACTTAGTGTTACTTTGCTATCCGGACCTGGGTTTGTTTAGCCTAAGTGTTACAGGTTTACTAAGTATCCTGGTGGGATCAGTTTTCAAGCAGAGAAAAAAGACCAAATATCAACAGAAACATAGGAATTAAAGTAGAATTTTCATTTACATTGGGAGGATGCATCATCGATAGGTCTAGATCTACATGTACGATGTTTTGCAGTCTGACTGAGCCGATTTGTTGACCTACTTAGCCTCTGCATGAACGGATTAGAGTCAAAGCTACTGTAAGTATGGTAGATCTAATGTTTTAGGGCCTTGCCTATTGTGTTATTGTTAAAAAATTTACTTGAATTACACAGAGAAGACTTGAAGAATTCGAAAATGCTAAGAACTTACTCTATTGCAGAATTGACTCTTTGCGCAACATCTCCCATGCTAGCTTAGAAAACAAAACAAGAGAACTCAAGCATGCGCAATCACAAAAAAAAAGGTAAACACGAAAACACCCCAGGTGGCGAAAAACAGTCTCTTGAGGACCCTAATCTCACCTTAAATACTAATTCTAACCAAACATGCGTTTCAAAATCAGCATATGATAAAAATGTGGCACCCAAATCCATTAGAGATGGTTGACTGTAAGTGGATGTTTATAAAAATAGCTCCGGATCCGTATAGCAAAAACAATCTATGGGGACCTGGGTCCATATTGCCACTTCGATTTCTAACATTAAGATCACATTTTTCAAAGCAGTGAACTTCAAATCACATTATAGATTTAAGTATTGAAATAGTTTCATCAGGATCTAGATTTAGATTTGGATCTAGAATAGAATAGACAGATCTAGATCTTGTGGACCTGTCCTAGATCTCTAGATCTAGACTCTAGATCTATACAGACTATAGATCTAGTCTAGAGATCTAGATCTAGATCAAGATCTGGATCTTAATTCTTGATCAGTTCTACATTAACATTGTCAAATCTGTCTCCATTTTTTCAGAAACTAAAAAATGCGAGTCGGTCACTGTCTTTTTGTCAAAAATAACACAAATAACTATTAACATCTAGATCTATTCCTAGACCATGATCTACCTTTAGATCTAGATCTATCGAAAGCCTTGTGCAAGAGCAAAACACATGCCAGACCTTACCCGGAAGTAAACAAATCGTGAATCTTTGCACCATAAAATATCTGTCGTTGGCTCAGGATGCTACCATTAGGGGGCTAAAAATTATGGTCCTTGTTTCGGAACTACACTGACAAATTCGAACTCTTTTAGTCAATCTCTCATTATTGTTTTCAACATTTGATCAGTTTCCTTAATCCCATGAACAACACGATTTCATATCAATTCTTGTTTCTGGTTAACCTGCACTCTGTCTCAATTTTTTTTTTTGAATAATAATAATCCTCACATTCTTTGCCTCAGAAAGATATCCACCCCTCCTTATCTCCTTTTTCCCCAATGCCTGACTTGACATGCACATTATATACTATTAGTAGACATACATGTCACTATAATTGTTTTGCAATTTATTTTTGAAAAATGATTGTCACTCTTCAGAAAGTCCATTTCGAGCCAAATTCAAAATAAAAATTATGCTAATTAACCAATTTTACTATCATGTAATATAATAATGTAAATAATTTAATACTAATAGGCTCATGTGTAATTCAGCGGAATAGCTTCAATGAAACTGTTCTGAAAAAGCCTGTCAAGAATATAAATGACTGTTTTGGGAAAATGGATGAAATGAAAATGTAAAAAGGTTCAACAAACAAAACATTCATTCTTCTACATTATGTGAACCTTCAAAAGAAAATGTCTGGAACAGCTTCATTGATTTTGTATTTTGTGCATGAATAAATCAGACAGGGCTCCAAATTTTGAAATTAATTT
Source organism: Peronia peronii (assembly GCA_039654565.1). Taxonomy (NCBI): domain Eukaryota; kingdom Metazoa; phylum Mollusca; class Gastropoda; order Systellommatophora; family Onchidiidae; genus Peronia; species Peronia peronii. The sequence continues at coordinate 3,017 of JBCEWB010080038.1, read as the reverse complement.
GTTCACTAAAATGTGCCAGACATTTAGCACAAGATCAGCCCTGAAGGCTTTGTTCCCAAAACTTTGATCTTCTTTTTTTCTTTTCTTTTTTTTCCTTTCCTAACCAGTATGAGGAAAATATCACAAACATCAATGAGACTGTCTACTGAAACTTTTTTCCAAAAATATATCTGCTGCAACTTGTTTCCACAGAATCACACAACTTTCTCTGGATTTAATAATGTCTTCGGTTCAAACCATATAATACTAATAATGTAAGTGAAACGCAAGGCAATGAAATAAACACAGGAACCTATATTTCCATGATTTAATGCTATTATCGAACTGTATATGATACATGTACATGCCAGGAAGCAAAAGACAATTTCACATATATAGTATCAATACTGGTTATGCACACCATAGCATTATCATTTATTGAAGAAACATGGATATCACAATGTCACTAGCTACACATACTTAGATGACAGTTGAATCTCGGCAACAAAGTATCAGTAATAAAATTACAAAATATGATAACACTACATCAATCAACAGAACACTAAACACAGGTGGTAATCAATACCTGATCAATTTCCACCCATGGTGAAAAATCTATTTTGACACAAATTTAGTTTATTTGATTCCGAGAGATTCAAACCAAAATAAACAATTTATAAAGAATTCAAGTCCTTCAACAAGAGTAGGCTTCACCACAGGTATATATCGATGGTCTCGGGCACAAACCGTCTAACGCCACAATTTGTGTTTTGGACTTAGATGGTTTGTGCCCAAGACCATCGATATGTAGTCTATATTAATAATACTATCTTGCACAGACTACAAAAAATCTGAGCCCTGGTTCAGACTGAAACTAAAGAAATTTAGAGAACGTAACTGAGAAGAGATCAAGCAAATTCACTTAAAATTCAGGTCTACAAAATGCGCATAAAAGCCATGTTGATTTGAAAATGAATCAATTACATCTACAGGATTAAGGGTAAACTAAAATATGGGCTAATTTTACTTCTGAAGTAAATAAAAATAAAAACAGCTAGTTACAGTGACAGGTGAGCTCAAACAGAAATTTCAATTTTTTTTATTCTCCCAAATGAAGGGAAACTAATGTTTTTCATCACCAGCTTTTGTTTTTAAAGCTACCAACTACACTGTATATGAATCACATTTCTATGGCAAAATCATTACAGCATATGTACACAAATAAAATCAGCCAGTTGGATAATACCTTGAACTGAAATAAACTAGAAGAAGAAAAAAAATGTACCATCCCAATTAGTATATGACTAATTAAGTAAAATAACAGGCTTTGAACAAACTAAAAATACCTGTCAATTCCTATTGTTTCACATGCCAACTGCAACTCCTAGTTCATAATAAGTTTGTGCTGAGGAGAGACTTTTCTTGGAAAAAAGATGGCCACAATCTCAAAATTTTTAGAATCTTTCCCAGACTTAGGTGAAACATTGCAGTAAGATTGGATTCAAAGAGCGCATGAATTACATATTCAAGCACAAAAGACAAATGAAAAGGATGAATATATATAGTGTGTAAAAGGAATGACAAGACACCTAAATGGTTGCAAAATTTTGTGATGCTGACTTGTGTTTTAATCATGCAATATATACTTGAAACAAAAAGAATGAAACTTGATATGAATCATGATACAAGGTTCAGATCATCAATGACTTGAATCCGAATGGGCAGAACAACATTATCTTCATTTTCAAACCAACATTGTTGACATGTCAAGTGTCAGCATTTCAAATACATATTAACTCAAACCATCACAAATAAATTAGCTGCTGGATAACGTTAAAATGTAAAACGAAAGTCTTGATTGCTCTGAGTAACTATGAAATACATGTTAGATGTACATGCATATCACTGTCAGAATTTTCAGATAATGGATTCACCGTGACAGTGTTACTGCTGTGACAAACACCAAGTTGTAGCATTGTGATGTCCCCATATTGTCATGCTCTATGATAAAGACACAAGTCATTTTCAGCATTTCAGGGAAACTGAGAAAAACTGTTTATCACATAAGTTGTTTGATAAACAAAGCCACTATGATTATACTGAATTAACTGATACTTTTGTTTAATGCTATTATCTGATAGCTGTCCCGCTCAGGACCGCATGGGACATCAGTTCCATTTTGGCTAGTCTGGCTTATGCTTGTTTCATAAAGCAGTTACAAGATTTATTTTTCTTTCCCAAATATCCGGCACAGTATGTGATATTTTTCTGCTGAAATCACTTCCCTGCATTAAGTTAATGTGTACTCAAATCATTCTAACAATTACAATGTCTTGGGATGGTGAGAGCAGGGGAGAACACCTAAAGATTAGCACAGTAAACTAATGCACACATGTAATAATATACATGTACTGACAAAATTTATTGAGGGCAAGCTGGCACATTAAAAAAATGTGATGGGCAGGCAACAGACCACAGAAGGTTTTATATGTAATATATGGGACGTATGGCCATCCAAATCATGTTCTTTCCTTATTCTTCATCTCCTCTTTGTCCTCTCTGTTGTTTACTTCTTATTTGGCAAACAATGTAACTAGAATACACTGAAAATTATTGTGGTTGAAATCTGGTAACTGTCTGCTTTAAAACTATTTTAAATAAGGCTTCTCTTTTTCATTTGTCTAAACTTTCTTTATAAATTCCAATTCAATATCATGGTTAAGGGGGCTCTCGCGTAGAAAATCATCAATTTGGGTAAAAAATGACATGTTTTCATTTTTTCTTAAAAAATGCTATAATCATTGTACAACTGGAAAATGTACTGTTTCCATTGAAGAAACATCTGTAAATGGCTAAAATATGGTCTGGAAGCACTCTACCCTCCTTAAAATTTTTTAAGCTTCATTTTTCTAAAATTACTTTTTTTCTGACAAATACGACACTATTTTCTAAAACTTTTTTTTATTATTGCACTTACAGCCTTGAAATTTGACACACTTTACCTCCATTCATACGCACAAATAGCTGGCTACTTTTTA